>DWJZ01002559.1:0-19154 GCA_018249125.1 Asbolis capucinus
CGATATTACATTCCTCCCTCGTCAACATTATAACAAATTGTTCCATGTACAGGAAAAATGCCCTTTGATTTTTATTATAGTATACATTGCTTGCGGTCGTTCCATGCGGCCAACCTTATTATTAGTTTTAACACCTCTATAATACACACTTATGAAGAGATAAGAGTTAAAAAATACATTATTTAAAAAAAAAACATCGCCATTTATAACGAATTATTTTCAAACATTAGGATTTCTATCTTCTATGAGTTACCAACTAAACCAAACTAAGAAAAAGTTTAAAAAACATTCTACGTTCAACCTATACTTGGTGCAACTTCGATCTGGAATTTATTGTACACAAGCTTGTCAATTTAGTATGGAAAAGATTCTAGATCGAATTTGCACCAAAAATTACATCAATTGCACTGATTTCGTTGTAATAAATCATTTGCTGCGAGTGTTTTGTGAAACGAACTAAACAAAACACCAGCCCACATTTCACTATGCGCTCCTATGTGTCGCGCTACATTTTATTCCGAAGATCCAACATCTAGTTGTATTATTGATCTAAGATGAGAACCTTATTCCGATACCTCGTTGCCCGTCCATGTGTCATTACGGTTCTGTCTAACTGAAATAGGTACATACAATTTTTACAGAATACACCAAAAAAATCCCAGCAATTCCCTTTTGAGTGCAATGGGCGCTGCGTTAATAAAGCTGTTCTCGGCCACAAGCGTCCAGGCGGCAGGTTCGGTGCTCGACCGGGTCATATCTCAACCCAACACCGAGGAACATACTGTGCTTTATAAATTAGCGGATTACAAGAAAGGTATAATTTACATTAAAGAGGTGATAGCTGAGGGGTGTAAACGTCTCTCGAACGGGAGGTCCTGGGATCTGATCCTGAGAGCGCCTCTAATTTTCTAGTTCTAATTAATTATCACTTGCTACGGTGAAGTAACATCGTGGGGAAACCTGCTCTCCTGAGAGTTCTTAAAGTTCTCAATGGTTTGTGAAATCTGCCAATCCCCACTTGGCCTGATTGGTCGATTACGGCTTATTACACTCACATTGTGAATGGAGGCCCAAGCCCAGTAGTGGGATAGTTACAGGTTGCATAGATATGGATAATTTAATTCCCCCATCCCCATTCCATCATGGAACGAGTCGACGTACAGCGGGTATTCATCCCTTCGGGGAGAGGTTAACATTCCGCCGTCACCAGTACGAACGATGCGCTTCGCCTCGTCTTTTATTTACCGTACCACGAAGGACTGAAATAAGTAACCTGCGTCGGTGTTTCCGTTTGATTACAATGTAAATGTCTTCAAGTCAAGAGTAATAGGCATCTACTAAGTTAGTGCGCATTACCATCAAAGACTTCATCGCTACTTACCATCAGGTGGGATCGTAGTGAAGCGCAAACTTATTCATGGTAAAAAAATGCGCGATGCTTGCAAGCATATGCTTGAATCTTTGGCGAAGGTGCAGATTTACACATTTTCAAAGTATGTATATAGTAGAGTCTAAAATGATAGCCGCCCTTACCTAATAGTTGGTAATTCAAGTAACAGCCTGTTAGGTTTTTTCCGACCTTACTTACTTCTACAGTTGTTAGTTCCTGGAATAATGATATAAGCAAGTAATTTCGTTGAAATTGTTTGAGAAATAATCACAGTACGTACGTAGTTTTTGTTTTATTTTGTTTAATAATTTATGCACACACAACACAATGCAGAAAAATTGCGGATGAGATATTGTGCATAGAACTGCCTATTTCTATAAGAAATCACTCCAACAACCCTAGGAGTGGAAAAGTCATGTTTATTTTTTTAACAATCCGAAATTTTGAAGTCATTGTTATGGGGTGATGAGCCTAAATCATCCAAATAACATCATCAGGTGGTCTCCTGCTAGAGACGTATACAAAAGGCGGTATGATGGCAGCTGAGAGGCTCATCCGCGAGGAGTTCTCCGCGTACATGTACGCTGGTGGAAAAGGCAGAGTCATCAACAGAGCTGAATACCTTCGGTGGAAGTTTCGGGACCAGGAACAAGTTAGTAGCTTATTTTTTTATGCTATAGGTAAACAAGCAAGCAAACGGACGGATTCTTTGATGGTAAACGTTCATCATAGCCCATGGACCTTAGCGAGGGATACATAGCCGTTGTTGGCCAAAAAAGAGTGGATGGACCTGTTGTTTAAAGTATCTGCAAATGCAGGGAAGACGGAGAAAGAAGGAGACGATGAACAGTTAAAAGCAATCTGACTAAAATCATTATACCGACGAACCCCATATACAGCTACAATATACCTCTCAGGACGGGTGACACAAGAAGAATAGGAAGGATGCTGACTAAGAGATAGATAGAAAGCAGAAGAGGTTCTGTTTCTGATACTTCGGCCACATCTGCATCAGAACGCATTGAAATACTATAGTATATAGACTAGTTTATTAATTTCAGGTGGTTCTACCAATTGAAGCGTCTCTATCTCCACATGATCCTTTAGCGAAATGGGAAGACCACACTGCCTGTTGGCAGATGACCTATCGTGGAGCTCTGGGGGAGTCACTTCTGCATGTCCTCATTATATGTGATACGAAGGTAGCTGAAGTTGTACTTGTAGCTGAAATAAAGGAAAATACGTCGGTTTTGTTTGGCTGAGGGAAACTAAGTGCACATGAAATATTCTCAAGCTTATCGTTAAAGCATCCGAGGTCGTAATTGCCCCAATCCAACGAAGCCAAGGAAGACGAATGGAAAGGAGAATGCATAAAAAATAAGTTAATAAATAAGAAGAACCTGGTTCTCTTCTCTCCATACTGTAACGGAAACACTTTTAAAACAATCCGCGGTCGACTCACGATGAAAGGACCAGATGAGTGATAAATTGATCTATTCGGTTTTCCCGTTTTAAAACCTAGGGAACATTTTTTACAGAAATTATTTTATTAGATAAAATTGCCATCCTAATAAGTCCCCACCAAATACTAGCGTGTTATACTAACAGGAAAGTCGGTATATTTAAACATCAATTCCTAGTAAATGAATCTTTCAGTCCCTCGTGAATACTTTAAAACCTAGTAAGTTACTGTAAAAAATAATAACATTGTAAATCTATGGACTTCTTATGTATTTGCACTCTCCTGTAAAATATAGTTTCGAGTCCTTACCAGGTTTGGAATGGGACAGAAAAGCTCTTTAATCTCTACCATGCAAACTAGATTCAAGTTATATGTATATGTATGTTTTCTCTACTTTCAAAAGCATTAAATTACAATTTGTAAATGTATGATGTAGGCGACAGGTACCTACCTATACTTCGTGCGAATTCAATTTGGATTTTTTTTAATACAAAGTCGTCAAGTGGTAAAAATTCCAGATCGAATTTTCACTGAATATATATTTTTGCGTTATTGCTACAACTACAGTTGGATACTTGAAATTATAATCAAAACTCCATTAAGCTTGAATTTATTGTGAATTTCATATAATTATCGAGTTGGCCCGAAACCCTATATAGTTTGGAATTGTGGGAGTGAAGTATGCTGTGTGAAATCAAAAGTTGTTTTTGTTTTAGATCCACACAAGGCTCGCGAGAACGCTGGTTAAATGTTTTCCAAAATTATCTTTGGATGTGGTAGAGGGTGAAGAATATTTAGGTTAGTTTTAACTAACGTGGTTTACCCGGTCAATATTCCTTACCTATAGCATTAACTATAACATATTTTTGGTGACAGCCTAGTGGTTAAGAATTCGGCATCCTACTCGATGGGTCCGGGTTCGATTCCCAGGACGCGCACTTCTGACTTTTCGGAGTTATGTCCGTTTAAACATTTAAATGTCACTCGCTATAACGTGAAGAGAAACATTGTGAGAAAACCTGCATGCCGATGAATTTGTAAATCTCAAAGATGTATGAAGTCTCTCCATCCGCACTTGGCCAGCGTGGAGGACTATGGCCTTAACGTTCTCATTCAGAGACCGATGCTCAATAGTGGGCCGTGATGGGTTGAGATGATGATAACATATTTTAGGAGCATTGAATCATCAGTACTTCTACTCGGAATTTCAAAATACATAATGTTGTAATAGTATTTTATTCCCGTGTACTTATGTATGTATGTTTTGGCGGGAATCACGTCGCCACAGACTATCTACAGTTTCTATTACGGCCCGCGCCCCGCACCCCACATCATCCTGTTCTGTTGGCTTTTATGTTGTATTTACTTTAAATACCAAAATTTATCTTAGGCCGCCTAAGCCTAGGCAGCTAATTTTCTTTCAAAATACCATTCATATATATATTTTTTAATTTTATTAGGAGCTAGTTCCTTGCACTTGGCCATAGCGTATAGCAATAACGAACTGGTTCAAGACTTGGTAGAAGCTGGAGCTGATGTCAATCAAAGAGCTATTGGTAAGACTAGAATAAAACAATATAATTCGTTTTAAAATAACTTATCATCATAATAAATTATCATTACAATAAATTATCATCATAATAAATTATGATCAATATGTATTTTTAGCTTAGGAATTGCAAGAAATAATAGACATTTTATTTTTGAAGTTGTTTATTTTTCTATAAATATATGACCGTTTATTTGTTTGTTCTCTATAGAGTCTGAAATGGTAGGAGATACAGCACCTATGTTGTTAGCAACTATGTTCAGAATTATCTGGAAAACGTTTTGGTTCCAAAATGATGTCGATCAAACACATTTGGCCACAAGTACAGGAACTCTTTAACGGTTGACAAGATACATACGAAATTGTGTACATTCATAGAACTCCAATAGCCTATTTCATAGCTTATGTCAATCCACAGCAAAGCGTGACCGGGTTCAGCTAGTTTAAATATAAAATTGGTTAATTTAATTAATTTTCAGTAGCAGCGGTGATCATCGTCTATTTACCTTCCTATAACATAAAAAAATGTCAACAACAATTTTAATTTGTATATTATATCCCGCGAAGGTAGTTTCTTCCTTCCCCGAGACCAACAGTGCGTGCCGCCAGCGCGTCAAACCAACTACGAAGGCCTGGCGTACCTTGGCGAGTATCCTCTGGCCTGGGCCGCTTGCTGCGCCAACGAGGCCGTGTACAACCTCCTACTGGATTCCGACGCAGACCCTGACGCCCAGGACTCCTTCGGCAACATGATCCTGCATATGGTCGTCGTGTGTGATAAGTTGGTGAGTTGACTACTTAACCTGTAACTCAAAAAATAGGAATTAAGTAAGTGTTCATAGTTTAGACACCTCCCCGTTTATCTAGGGTCTAGGTCAACTCTTTCTTATAAAACACTAGGTCCCGCCCGCGACTTCGCCGGCCGTCGTTTAGGGCTAACCAGCGATTTCGTTTCTGTCATACATGATTTTTGCAAAACTTTAACCGTTGACGTAACGCACGCAGCGAAAGCTCTCAATAGGAAAAAAATCCCCCGATTTTGAAACATTTTTCATTGTTGCTCTGCTCCTATTAGTCTTAGCGTGATGTTATATACCCAATTGCGTTCCTCGAAAAATGGGCTATCTAACACCGAAATATTTTCTTAAATTGGACCAGATGTTCCTGAGATTAGCACGTTCAAGCAAATAAACAAACAAACTCATCAGCTTTATAATATTAATATAAATTAGTTCAATTGACGTTATATATAAGACCCTAATAGACTCCTCGCACGGTATACAGCACAAATACACAGATCAGTGGTAGTGTTATTAATTAATGATATGGCTCAAGTTTGAATAGACCAAACTTGGCGTTTTATTATAATACTCCTCTTATGTTGTACCTCAGCGCTGCGATTGAGTGGGCTATGAGGATGTGGTCTTTTGGAATTTGTACCATTTCAAGGTAAAACCTTGCCTATCTTATGTCCTCGCCAGTGCTTCCCTGCTGTTAGAATAGGCTGTGGACGCGAGAATTAACATCCTAAATCCACAATTTAATGTTACTCTGTCTGTTACCTAGGATATGTTCGGTTACGCGCTACGGCACCCTAAAGTTCCAGCGAGCAACGGCCGGTTAAACCGGGCAGGCTTCACGCCCCTCACCCTGGCCTGCCAGCTGGGCCGAGCCTCCGTGTTCCGGGAAATGCTGGAGCTATCCGCCAGGGAATTCTGGAGGTACTCCAACATCACCTGCTCGGCGTACCCGCTTAACGCCCTGGATACATTGTTGCCGGATGGCAGGACGAGTAAGTGCCATTTTATTGACAGAATGCATGTAAAATGTAACACGAAAGCTTATAATACAGATTTAGTAAGCTGTAGGATCTATTTATCTTTAACAGGATCATTATACAACGTACATGGAAATTATGAAAAAAAAATTAATTACGAGATGCTTTCTCAGCAGATATCGCCTAATAGTGTGTATCTGGCCAAAAGGCAAAACAGCAGACCAATTGATCTTATTTTAGAGACTAAGTGCCTAAATTAATGTACCACAATCAATATTTGTGATGTATACAGCACAATTCTAGATCAACTAAGCACGGTGCTTTAATGAGCCGTTCTTTTTTCTGTAGTACCTCAGCATTTTGACGGTAACGTTTGGCGTCTAGAAGTCTGTTCCACAGGTGTATTAATAAAAAAATTTTTTTTTCGTAGATTGGAACTCTGCCTTGTTCATCATCCTCAACGGTACGAAACAAGAACACTTGAATATGTTAGACGGAGGAATTATACAAAGATTGCTTGAGGAGAAATGGAAAACTTTTGCAAGGGTAGGTTTCATAAGTTTTTTGTTGTCCAAGTTAAGTCCATGTTACGC
This sequence comes from Asbolis capucinus, assembly GCA_018249125.1. NCBI lineage: Eukaryota > Metazoa > Arthropoda > Insecta > Lepidoptera > Hesperiidae > Asbolis > Asbolis capucinus. The sequence continues at coordinate 6,772 of DWJZ01002559.1, forward strand.
GAAAGAACCTAACACGTGTCTTCTTTGGTGTTATTTTCCTTTAATCTTCAAGTGAAGAATAAGTTTTTAAGTTAATGCGCTTTACCATCTAAGACTACGCCGTCACTTATTAACAGGTGGTTTCGTAGTCAAGCTCTAATTTATTTAATGTAAAGACATCCAACTGGCGAAATACGTGTCAGACCACGTCATAAGCGCATCTGTGCTAAATTCTGGACGGACTGATGAACATGGCAAAACTATAAGAATTCTAAATTTATTACAGGTCCCCAAAATTTAAAATCTCAAGGGAATATTTACTGTAAGTTCAAATATCTCGTATTTTGCAGAAAAAGTTCCTCAAACGTCTCATGATCCTAATGCTGCATTTGCTTCTGTTGTCTGTGTCGGTGTACTTGCGGCACAGCAGCGCAGAGGCTGACGCCCACCCCGACTGGGGTCTGGAGATATCGGACGCTCGCAGCGGAATCCGGTTGGGCTGTGAGCTAGGAACTATTTTGTCCACCCTCTGTTACATCATACTCCAACAGGGCGATGAGCTCAAGAACCAGGGTGTGGTTGCATATTTTAAACAACTGGTAAGAAAAGAGCTTTTCATCACTTTTGAATGGCTTCTGCATTTTCACCAGAAATAGAAAGTTAGAATAGTGAAGTCTCAGATTCTTTTTATGATTGAAATCGTGACTTCTGTGTATGTATGGCTGACTTAAATCCATTAAAAACTCTGTACTAAGCTCATAATTATCTTAGATACTTGACACGCTTCTTCAATGTGGATTGGTTTAGAGCTTGGCCATTACCAACACAAGTCTCGGAAGTTTTTAATACACGCGGAAGTTTCACAGGGAGTAACGACTGCTACCCGACGATAATAACTTGGGCCTTCAGATTTTGTCCTCCAAAGAAAGGAAACGCTCATGAAGTTTTGCTACACTGCGCGAGGAAGACACCTCGCGCACCCACTGTTCTTATCTCGACTGATCACTTGCCTACGATCGACAAATTCTGCACTTCTTCCGTTTAACAGATTAGTACAATGAATGAGTACCTAAATGAAGTACTTAGCGTACCTATTTATTACCAACAGGTCTCAAAAACGTGACTTCAACATCTATCTATGCTTTTAGATACACGAACCCGCGAAATTCATCTTCCTCTCGTCAAACATCCTCCTCTTAGCGTGTATACCCTCGCGATTGAGCCGCCAGACGATGTTGGAGGAAGCCATTTTGATATTCGTTTTACCTGGCTCGTGGTTCCTGTTGATGTTCTTCGCTGGGTAAGTCATATTTGCATCAAATAAACAGTAAATAACAGCGCTTAAACTTTAGTGTTTAAAAATGCGAAAAATTAAGTGAAATAATTATTAATTCATTTAATTGGCCTTCAAATTATTGTGAAGACCTAGGAGCATAGTAATAAAAATGCCTATATAACTATGTATTGAAATATATATTATCACCATAGCATAAGTTTTAATAGACTAGCATAATTAGACTTTAGGATCAGATGGTCGTGTGTGAGTTGTCCTGTGTTATTTATTGTTCATTATGTTTGTTTATTTGTCAGGGCGGTGAAGTTGACGGGACCGTTCGTGACGATGATCTACAGTATGATCACCGGTGATATGTTCACCTTCGGCATCATCTACTCCATCGTGCTGTTTGGGTTCTCACAGTCCTTTTACTTTCTGTATAAAGGTAGGTGATATGAGGTAGGTGACTGTATAATGAAGGTGGCTATAACAGCAACCAAATGGAAAGAAATGCAATTCCACAAAAAACGATAACACAGTTTTTCAGCTTAATTTTTTAATCGTAATAGGCAATCAATCACACAAACTTCACGCAACTGAACGAACCTCAATGAAACTTGGGTTAGGGATTTATAGGATGGATGCTGTGGGATAAAATACAGACTACTTTTTATCAACGTACACGGCCGATTTCGCGTCGGAACCTAGTGCGTTTTAAAACAAGAAATAAAAAATTAAGAAAGAAGCAGTGTAAATATTATAAGTGAAGTTTCCGTCGGTCCGATCGACGCGGTTTTTCGTCTTTTATCATGCGTACCGTAAGAGTATGGAATAACTCGGCTGTGTCGGTGTTCCCGCCTAAGAACGATGTGGGAGTCTTCAAGAGAAGAGTGAATAGGCATTTACTAATTTAGAGTGTCCAACAATTCGACATCACCACTTTCCATCAGGCGGGATATCAAGCATTAACTTATTTTGTACTAGAAACTGTCCTCGCTTCGCTTCGGAAGAACCAGTTACCAGAAAACTGTTACAGTTAGACGTACACTATGACGGATTTATTCGTAGATTTTGATGTCCTCTATAAACCTGTCGTACATCACTTTGCTCTATTATCATACATTTCCGCAGTGTACGCGATATAAGGATTTTTTTGGTACTTTTTACACAGGTTGGGTTACATTGTTGAAATTTTTACGATGATCCCTATTTTTTTCTCGTATCAAATATAGCCTATGTTCATCAGGGATAATGTAGGATTCTAATGGTAAAAGTTTTTTTAAATCGGTCCAGGAGTTTCAGAGCCTATTCAATTCAAACAAACCAATAATCAAATCTTTCCTCTTTATAATATTAGTGTAGACAAAAAACCATTGTACGTGTAATTATTGGTACATATGTATATGACAAGTTTCAAATGGTGTCCTGGAACTTCTTCAGGGTATCCGAATGTACAGGGTACATTGTACTCCAGCTACCCGAGCACGTGGATGGCACTCTTCCAGATAACGTTAGGTGATTATAGTGTAAGTATTTATTGGCCTAATAGTTTACACTATTTTTCATTTTTGTGACATTTGCTTTAGTGTTTGGTAGAGTTGACAGACAGCAAACGTTCGGCAAACAAAAGCGCAGACTATCGCTATATGTCAAAAACATCGTATTACATAGGTCGGTTGTCAGCGCCAATACCATACAATTTGTGATTTAGGAGCAATTATCGCAGAATTTTCGTGATCGCTTTCTATTTGCGACATACATACATATGTAATAGACCCGCAGATCGCAATCGACTACTTTAAAAAACTCGTACACGTAGAGGCTAGAGATGCAGCGGGTTTATTACGTAACTTGCAAACGGAAAGCGATTACGAAAAGTTGGCGATAATTGTTTATAGATCGCAAATTCGTATTAGGTATCAGTGACAATCGTGCTACCTAATAAGTATTGGCGCTAGTTCATGGCAAAAAGTGCACAGTATTTATCAGCGAGCGTTGAGCAAGCGATCGCGTATGTAATAGGATGTTTTTGACACATAATAATTTTAGTTATTATTGCTCATAGTTTGCTAGTGTTCGCTGTATATAAATTTTAGCTAATACAGCGGCGATAAATGTCAAAATAATGCTATTAAATAATTGGTCGTTTAAAAATTACTTAATATCTAATTATTATTCGTAAATAAAAAATATTAGTACCGAATAGCTATCGAAGTACTTCACGGAAGTCTAATATAACAGTTTTTCTTAGATAAGGGTTATAATTTTTATGCGGTTGATGTTGTTAAAAACTAATAATACTCAACATCCATTCTTTGACCTAAAATAATTCAGCAACATGTGCTTTTAGACATCAACACACCTAAACAGTTTCAAGAGGTTCTAATTAGAAACTGTTGTTGCCAGTATTCTGACCTCGGTCTAACAACGTACCCGAACCTGTCGAAGACTGTCTTCGCTCTCTTCATGGTGTTCGTCCCCATACTTCTGCTTAACATGCTCATCGCCATGATGGGCAACACGTACGCTCACGTCATCGAACAGTCGGAGAAGGAGTGGGTTAAACAGGTATCTGACAGATTCAATTTACACCAATTCTAATTATAATGAATGCGATTTTTTTTGTGGATGGAAAGATGCATGGATGGATGAATGTTTGCTACTCTTTCACACAAAAAATACTGAACGGATTTGAATATAATTTGACACGGAGATAGATTAGAGTCTGGAATAATACATAGATACTTTTTATCAGCGTATTTACCACGCGGGCAAATCCGTGGCTCGAAAGTAGTGGAAAAGAATATGCGTCAGTTTGTGAAGTTGGATGGGCGTTTGTTAATCTTTTGCGCAAAAACCACTGATCGGATTTCAATAAAATTTGGCACTGAGATAACTTAGAGTTCGGAATAACAATTTGTAAATCCCAGTCACAATTCGAAAAGAATTTTTTACATTGATGCTTGACAAGTTTGTATGATTATCATTATTTTCGAATCGTGACCGGGGTATAGGCTACTTTTAAATTAACATACCACGCGGATCTAGCCGCAGTGTAACTTGCAATATATAGGATTTTAAATAAAACGAAGAAGGAAGGCATTTCTATAGTCTGCCACGATGTTCTGTTCTGCAATATTATATCTAAAACATTGATTTATCGACGAAGAAATTAGGTTTAACAACGAAATTAGAAAATTGTTTAAATGTGTCAATATTTTTAGTGGGCTAAAATAGTGGTGTCGCTGGAGCGTTCGGTAGCGCAGGAAGACGCGCACAGATACCTCCAGGAGTACTCCATAGGCCTTGGGCCTTCAGACGATCCGCGGTACGAGCAACGCGCGGTCATGGTTATCAAGAGCAAGGCCAAAACCAGGGCTAAACAGAGAAAGGGTGCGCTCACCAACTGGAAGGTATGTCGTGACTTGGCGCGTGGAAATGTTTAGGTTTGATCTGACTGGCAGGTTTAGAGGGTATAGCTACGTAACGAGCTTAATGTAAATACTTGTAGTTCGTGTGTGTGTTTATTTGTAAGTATAAGTTTGTAAGTTCGTTTGTGTGTGTGACATACTAACTAAATTGTGAAACAGAAGCAATTATGCAAATAAGAGTCAATTTTTATTTTCTTACCTTAAATAAGCTTGACTAGCACTTGACTACGATCCCACCTGATGGTAAGCGGTGATGAAGCCTTGGATGGTAAAGCGCACTAACTTAGTAGAGGCCTATTCACTCTTGACTTGAAGACTTGTACATTATATTCGGACGGGAACACTGACGCAGCAACTTATTCCAATATTTCATCATACTAACATAAACAGATCACTTAACGCAACTCAAATGGATACAGTGATGATCATTACACAATATTTAATACAGTGAGTTACCATAAAATTGGTTAATAATTATTAAGCGTTTTTTGGTCGTTGTACCACTTATCTGGTACTTATGTAATATTAAATGTAGTCCAATCATTCCACATATCCTGTCACGTAATAAAATAAGTAATGTGATTTGGAATTACTGTGGATAAAAACATTTTTTACAGTGGTCGATAGAAAGTGTCAATGCTAATAATTCATAAAAAGTTGTAAATAAATAAAATTCTCACAAATTCCACCTAACTCACAAGTTGTACTTAATTCAAAATGTGTATATTCACATAGAAGTTCTTAGTCTATTTGACCTTCCGAGCAAATATACCACAGATTTTTGTATGAACTTTGATTGACATAATTAACGTCATACTTCCGATTGATGATGCAATGATGAATTTCCAGCGTGTTGGGAAAGTGACTATTGCAGAACTGAGGAGGAGAGGTATTAGTGGCGAGGAACTGAGGAGACTCATGTGGGGCCGAGTCTCCATCTCTACTCCGACGAAAGCTCCGAAAAAGTGAGTGGTAGCTTTAATTGGCAACTGTTTTGGTTCTAAATCTTTACGTTAGTAAATATTTATTCAAAAGCAAAAGTAATTCTGTCTCAGTGGTGTAATTATAGGGTGGCATAAGTGGCAAACTGCCACGGGCCCCCGACCTAATGGGACCTCCGGCCTGACGGGCCCCTTGACTCCAATCGGCAGGTTCAGAACTGAACTAACATCTTAAACAAAATTTAGTAAACATATAACACTATTATTACAACTGGGAAACCATCTCAGTAATTTATTACAATTAAATTACATTAAGACTATTTTTCATGGGGCCCCGTCCAATGGCTTTGCCACAGGCCTCAGATGACATAGTTCCGTCACTGTTTTGTCTGTCATTCTTTCAAATTGAAACCACAAAAGCGATTTTGATGAAAATTTACTAAAAATCCATCATCCATCCATACTCACAAACTTTCGCATTTATAGTATTAATACCTATTGATTATTCAGAATCTATTTATACTAGCAGAGCTCCACCCCCCGATTGTGTTTTGACTACCGAGGGGGCGTTAGCGGGGGGAACGATGGGAGTTGGAGTGGTAGGGATGGCGGGGGAGCCAGGCAACGGCGTGGGGACAGCTCTGTCCAGCGCCCTCAACGTCATGGCCTTCACGCATGAGCTGGATCTTGGGCCTACTGGTATGGCTACTCTATTTATCTTTACGTCGCAGCGATAACTAATATTCAAAGATTATTAAAAATTGGTGACAAAGAGGTCAATAACGTGTTGTTGGGTGATGAAAACTCCAAGTATAGCACTCACGTTACTGAAAAGAGAATATAAACTAGATTTATTCGCATCGCTGTTAATTATGGTCTTTTCATAAACAATTCCTATGATTTTATTAAACCTTAGGCAAGACAGTAATGCAAAAAGTAATTTGGGAAAGTAATAAATTTTGCCACTTGTAAACTAGTTAACAAATTTGGTATCGAATTAATAACAATAGGGGATTCAGTTAACAGGACTCCTAATATTATAAGCATGGATAAAGATATTTTAAATTTATTTATTTGATTTCAAAAAGAGAAGTTTTACTTAAATATTCGCTGGAGCTGAAATCGGCTAGGAAGTCTTCGTAATCAACTTTTTTATTTACATATGTCACACGATGCTTGTTATAATATTGTAATAATACGTCTCAGTTTATTAAACTTTGTAAAAGGTACAGATCTCCAGAAGCAACCAACGCCAGATCTCTTAGTTACCGACAAATCTCGAACTCCCGGCCTCCCCACTACCACCCAACTGACGCCTTCAGTCCCGTCCTTCGCACCCCCTACTAAGGCTGGCTTGGAGATTAGGACACCGGCAGTGACGTCGTCATTGACAGCTGCTAGGGTAGCGAGCCCGGCTGTGACGTCAGCAGTCACTACCCCTCAGTTACCAGGAGACCAGAAGTTGTTAACCATTCCTATGTCGATGCCATTGGATGCTCTCAAAGCTAAGGAGAGTATTGTTAAGTCAGTTCGTAAGTACCTTCTTTTTTGTATATTTTATTTTACTAATTGGAATTGGAATTGTTTTAGAAATAGTGGGTAATTTTCGTCTTCTACATAACTGTCAACTGATCGAAGGACAAAAAAATATAACTAAACAATTGAATATATTATAGAATAAAAAATCCTATTTTATCTACTCAAGTAGGTATCTGTTCCTACTCTTTTCTTAAAATTATATAACATAAAATTATATAATCTAACTTTTGGCCAATTTTTTTGTTAACTTCTTCACTATTCTTCTCATAATAAAATGTATAGTAACAAAATTCATATTTTATCTGGAACTCCGAAAATTGTTACATGATATTTTTTGTACCTTTAGCGGTAATAAAAGAAGAAATATACCCGGACTACATGTTCGAGCTGGTAGCTCTGTCGGAGTCGTCAACGCCCAACGACCCCAAACTGAAGGAGCTCGCTATCCAAGCTGCAGACCTCAGCGGGGTACCAGAGATCGACATCAACGTGTCTGTTAGTAGAAAAAATCATTATCTTTTCTATTAACTTTGATTTCGATCGTAGCCTGGCAGCATGTTTCGATCGTAATTCGTAGTGATCGGAAAAGTTATGCAACAGCGGGCGCGGTTGGTAGGTGGATGGGAGATCCGCTAGTGGTATTAATTTACGAAAATGTTGTGGTAATTGTTCCTAGTTCGCAAAATCGAATTGCGTATTAGAAAAAAACCATGTTATTCATTAGGTATAAGTGATAATTTCGGCGCAAAAAGTGCACAATCAGCGAGCGTTTTACAAGCAAACACGTATGTAGTAGGTATGATGTATTTTTTACCTTATACCGATAATCAGTGTAATTGTTGCACATAGTTTGCTGCCTACTCGCTATTTGCTAATTTTAATAACTAACTAATAGGCCTGCGGGTCGTTTTTAAATAATATTTGTTAAGTCATGTTCGATGCCACGAAGGGGCGTAAAAACTTCTGACCCTTGAACACTAACTCCTCAATTAATCCGCATTAGGGCATCGTGGTGGAGTATGCTCTTGGCCGTCTAGTAGGCTGATAGACCTTCAGCAGTGGACCATAAAAGGGTAGAAATAAACTTTGATTTTCAAGTACTTATATACTTTTTAAAACCTACATATCTACCAAGTAAAAATCTGTCTTCAAGTCCCTTATAACGATACCAATTATATTTTAATGAACATTCTGTGCAGACGGCAGCGAAGTCAGCCCGCAAAATGGTAGCGGGCGCGGTGTCGGGTCTGTTCGGCGTGGCGGCCGACGCGCCCCTGCCGGACGCTGCGTGGCGTCGCGACCGGCAGGAGCACAGCGACAGCGACCCTATATCTGGTACGTGTACTACGTGGGTACAAAAAGTACCTATTATCTATGGTACCAACATGGCCTGCGGGTTGTTCCGGCTGATTAGCCGTTACGTGATTAAGTAAAGTCCATTTTCTCATTCGCACAAAGTTTGTAACAAACCTGAGGATGATAATATAAGTTTTCTGATAAAACGACGGTTATGTGACGGTACGGTATGTGACGACATTAGTCATGTTTAACACACTAATATCTTAAAAACTTTTCTGGCCCTAAGAACTATTCAATGCCACGATATGCGAGTTTTGAAACGTTGCTTTGACGCTAAGATTCTTTACAAGATGTGTACGGAAGAGAAAAACGGACTATATGTAGACCAAACCTCATTTTCTATGGTAACGACCGGCGGCTTCATAAAGCTTATTACAAACATAATACATTAATAAAAGATTTCCAATATTATTATTTAGGTCAATTGTCAATATGCATGGTATGTGTGCACGATGATTGATTTTAAGAAAATGATCCTAATTTGTTTTTACACATTCCTTTAAGCAAAGTATATGTACGGTACGTACATTGACGCGATGAGATTCTTTAATAGTGATAGCGTCAATCTGTGGCGTCACCGTATTAAACAAACTTGTCCACAAGGTTGATCTTAACTTTTATCTACAAAATTGTGACGTCATTCGGTCGTACCTAGTATGGTGGAATGGTATATTTTGACAAATGTATACAAAATAGTATTTATTTTATGAAATCTTTTATTTATATTTAATTGCTAGAAAGTACAGTTCCAGTGATTCTTGTTATAAGCATTATGTATGAAACGTTTATGATGATGATAACAATTGCAATTTTTAATAATGCAGATACATTTATGGACAGTAATTGCTGAGAATGGATGGACATTTATCAATTTTGATATTGTTTTGTAGAGTCTGTGCTCCTGGGCCGCGCGTCTCGGGCGCGCCGCGCTCGGTCTGCCTCCCGCCGCGCACCCCCGCCGCCTCCACATTTATATGTGCCTGCCAGGTAGACGACGCCAAATAATATGTAGATAAACATTATTTTCACACATTTGCTGTGATTTATAATTCGCTTAAAAACTTATAGGCTAGGTTGTAAAAAAGTTACGCTTAAGGGTGCGCTTTCGCACTGGTGAGCGTTCTCAAAATAAAATACATGTTATTTTAGTCAACATCGTGGGAAAAACGGAAGAATTTAGTGAAACGCACAAAACATGCCATGTTACCACAGTCCTTAAAATTATTTCTTATTGTAGGAAAACTACTCATCAGTAAAGTTATGTCATCATTAAGTCTAGTGTATACTTTTCCGCCTGGAGTAAAAATCTAATCTATCGAAGCTTATATTTCGAATTGTTTCATTACGGATTTTATCATGGAACCTAGACCTCTAACTTCGATACATATACTTAATGGTTGTGTAGCGGTTTTGATAGTTATTGTAATATAATGAAGTAATATACACCCTTCCTTTGTGGCCATTATATTACAAACTAGTACCTTCAAACAAGGTGCCGGATATGAAGCTTATTACTGCTGAAACTGATTTTTTTAAATAACTTTTTATAGATCAATGTATCTAGTGGCATCAGAGAGCAGTGCTGTAGAAAGTGACGCTCCATGGGAAGATGTTCCCAGTTCAGGACACAGTTCGTAAGTTATTTTCTATACCTATTTACTATTGAATAGTTTTTGTTTAGTACTTATTTAACTTGTAGAAGTGCTTTTAATTTTATTTTAAGCGATCGAAAAAGTTTATCAACGGGTGCGGTGACCGCAAGTGGCAAAATTTTCCAGAGCGCTTCCATGTTCGAAGGACACGTAGTTCCCGGTTATTATCGTTGAACCATGTGAGAAACCTTGGGACAGCATTTCAAATCAACGCAACGTGTCATTTTAAATAAATCAGGTTATTTCAACCATAGAGCCAGAAAAATCTATAGTCTGTCTGATCTGTCGTTGGAAATACCGATAATTTATTTTACCGGTATTTCATAATTTGTTCAATTCCTTTTCAGAGCAGTAAATGGTCGCAGAGATGCTAGTATGAAAGCTGTTCGTCCACTCTGTATACAATATGCTACAGGACAACTTCAAGTAGAACATTCTTTGTATGTTGCAGGTATTGCCATCTTTACTAAAAAATATAAATACTGTTATTTGGAGATATGAGTATGGGAGATAAATCCAAAGGCCAGTGCGATCATAGTTGATCTTTTGAGTTCTGACTATGGTATTTTGGTAACGTGGCTTGTTATTCCATTATCTCAGTGCCTTTTATTCAGATCTTGTTTTTTGTGGGAAAAATTACGTAACAAACATCAATCCTCGGAAACTTTCACATTTATAATATTGATTAGTAGCACTTAGCGGTGCCATCTTTTATTTATGAATATTTTTAGGCCCTGGAAGTGGTGTCGATGTAGAAAGCGCAGCGCCGCCTCAAGCTAAACAAGAAACCAGAAAAGTGCGACCTAAAACAGCACGACCACGAAGGAACCGGTATTTTTATTTGTACTTACTCTACTAAACCTTGCTTCGCTTCTAAAATATTAAGGATCGCAATTTTCAATCTACTTTTATAAAAAAAAAAAAACTACGTTCATCTTATTATAACAGACATTATCAATCGGATAAAATATAAAAGGATTCCCTCATTTAATCTGGTAAATATTATAGCTGTTTAAAAATAGCGGTGCTATGAATCGATAATAACAGAATACATTTTTCTGAAATAACGTATATAGAAATCAATCAGATAGAATTTGGTAAAAAAAACCTTGAAATTGGAATATCAGTCATTAATTTGTGGATTAAGTTTATCTTGACTGAACACTAAGAGCGCTGAGTGTTGTTGTATAGACCCCTAAATATATCACAATCATAGTTCCGAGAATTTCAATAGGCTTCTATAAATTTCTAGAGTGTCACCAGTACTAGAAACAGGCAGTCCTTTAGAGCCGTGGGCGACGGCGCCCCTGACACGGCTGTCCCGCCTCATCAGGTCCTCCAGCGGCTCCTCCACGTCGCTCACCTCCAGTGCCTCCCGCGAAGAAACTCCTCCAAGATATTAGGCCAATGCCCACAACAAGGCCATACCACAATGTTCAATTTTATCGCTTTAATTCGTCATAGGTTTAAGGTTATATAAGAATAATATTTTAGGCTTTATGTTGCCAGCATTGGAGATTACATCAGAAATGTTACATATACAAATAAAACAACAAATATTACTTTAATGTTTTATTATTTAAATCCCCGAAAAGGCGCATTTGTGGTATTGTATAAAAAGTTTTTAATGAAATATTTAGTCCGTTATCATATTTCCGCCATTGGACATGCTACTAAACTGGAAAGCAGCAAAAATAAAATTTCATACTCATAGTAATTTTGTGATAAAATTCCTAGATAGGGAGGCATTCTAAAATTAATAAATAATAACAGTAATTAAATTATATTTCAAATATGGCTATCGAAAACTCCGGGACTATTAAGTGAATTAAAAAATACAGAATTTTCACTGCGAAATCAAATTACCCCCAAGATTAATACAAAAAGAAACACAACTGAATATGATAAAATCAATAATTTTTGAGTACCTTTTTTAATGAATCCTCAAATTTTACTCTTAGTCGTATTTTTTAATAATATTAGTTTAATTCAAATTATGATATTTTATTTATTTAAGAGCAAATGACATTAAACTGAAAATAATGTTAGCAAGAAAAATTTTGATCATTTATAGTATGGGTCATTCATATCAATTTTAGACACGATATCCTATTGCAGCATTTTGAATTTTTAACAGCAGATGCGACGCGCGAAATGTTCGGGGCAGTCAAATTTGTATTAGTGTCTAAACTTTAATGTTATTCTA
>DWJZ01002560.1:0-19153 GCA_018249125.1 Asbolis capucinus
ATTTTTAATTACATACTTATATAGATATTTTTACACCCAGACCCAGAACAAACATTTCTGTTCATCACAGAAAAGTTTGACCTCGGTGGGAATCGAGCCCACGACTTCGGCGTTGCAGTCAGGTTCACTAACCACTAGACCAACCGGCCTGTTAAAATTGTACTCTGGAATAACACAAAGGCTACTTTTTCTCAACAAACAATACAGGGCGAAGCCGCGGGCGGAGCTAGTTTTCCCATAATAAATTTATGGCCCTAGCTTATAGCTGGATTTGAACCTACACCTCCAGAGTAGGTGGCAAACTTTCCCAGCCGTTGCATATTAAATCTATAGTAATTAAAACACACCTACTGCGCTCATGCATAATGTTGCAATAACGAATCACGTTTTAATGCTGGGAGCGATTTCTCCAAGGCATCGCATGACTTCCTCCATGGTACTCCATGAGCTGGTCGGGGAGACTGGTCTTTTCGTGTCCCAAGCATATCTATCTATATATATATCTGCTAAGCTCACCTAAGGTGACCATCTCGTTTTGAACGGGACTGTCCCGTTTTTCTACCCCCTGTTTCGTCCGAACAAATGAAAAGACCGGGACACAAATTTCTCAAATTTTCTGGTTGTTTAGTTCAAAATCGTTAGTAAAATTTCACATGTAAGAGAGACGAGACCGAAGAACAATACGTAGTTGGATTCAAAGGCACGTCTTACCGCTTCAATATAATAATTAACGCGAAATCTTAACAGACATGCGTACACACAAATTTAAAAATGGAAATATAGATGTCCTGTTTTGAATTAATAAAATTCAAAGTCAGATTTTTCATATCCATGCGGGTAGTATGAACTAGGATTCTTTGGATATAAATAACACCCATGACCAAAGGACAAATATTTAATTCATTATCTGCCACATACAATTTTGCCCTGGTCAAGAATTAGACCTGGTACGCTCGCAATCAACTATTCCGCCACGAAATACCTAAATGACAAATAAATAAAGGGCTTAACATACATATCGTTTATTTAACGTCCAAGATAGCCTTACACTTCAAGCTAGTAATAAAAATAAATATTTTATTTAGTTGTTATCCTCTTACTACGTCCGAACATTATTACTTGTATAAAACACTTTCTAGAGTGGGCACCTTTATTACTAGCAAAGCCAAATTTGGTTTCGAAATCTCGGTCACACTGGGAACAAGAGCCTTGTACGGCGATACACACGATAGAAAGATTATGGCCGAGATGTAAAATTTTCGTATTGAAAGTATTTACAATCTTAATACGGATTAATAATGAAACGGAACGTAGGTGTATAAATTTGGCGGCACGTTCTGGTCGAATGGATCGGGGAAGATCTTTCCTCGCCAGCAATAGTGGATGCTATGCTAGCGGGGAAGACGGTGTGGAAGGCTGTGTCTCCTTCTGCGAGGCCGTAATGGTGAAGAAGGAGACCGCCGAGCATGATCGGGAGAGGGCCGATCCCACTCGGAGACGGGAACGCCGTTAATAACCGTCTTGTTTTGGATGGATGTCGTCATTCTGTAGGGGAGGCACCGGTGCTTTGATATGAGATCCCGGAGCCTCCCAATATGCGTCGGACGGCTGGCCCTGGGAAAGTGGTTAGTAAACCCGAGAATGGTTTTAGGATATGTTTTATCCCGTGAAATAGCTTAGTTCCCGCAAGATAACAGCTTAAAATTAGTATGACAACTCTTAAACCACTGGATAACTCTTCTTCCGAAGCGAAGCGAGAGCAATTTCTAGTACTAACTAAATAACTTAACTACAAACTCAGCAACACTGCCTTTTTTTTATCACGGGCACTACATTCAAAAGGTCACGTTCCGAAAATAAATAGTAAATATATCAGGGCAACTTATACACGGACATCTGATCCCAAACTAAGCATTAGCTTGTACAATGGTCATATATATACATATATATATATATATATATAAATACATACTTAGTATATTTATATTTTTATTACAGACAGACACAACATTCATACTCATCACAAAAAAGTTTGTTCTGCGTGGGGATCGAACCCATGACGTCCAGCTTAGTAGTCACGTTTTCTAACCACTAAACCAACAAGCCATAAATAAAACACACAAAACCTGAGTACACTTTTATAAAACCAAATAGCATATAGAAACATCTAAAAGGTACAATTTTATGCTTTATTTATTCATCTTTACCGCAGACGCAGCTTACGAATATGTAGATATAAATTTTATCAATTAAATTGGATTGAAATGTTCGAGCTGACAACGTTAACTGAATTTGACAACTAAATTGAATTATAATGAGCAGTACTCCCTCGTATCTGGTACCAGATAATTAAATTTGACGTCTCGCTAAATACTCTCATAAATTCGACACTAACTGTGCATTATTTGATATATAATGAAAATTGTACTTTGGTTTATCTGAAATAAATTATACACTGAGTTGGAATGACGAATTGTTCACTAGAGAAGAAAATAAAGGATAAGCTTTTTATTTGTGAACCGTTATATAAAACACTTCGATTAAGCTTCACAATCACAAATTCGTCACGTCATGAGAGTGATTTTTTTTTCTTGTACAATTTTTTTTACGATGTATTTAATTTAAGAATTCCTTTACTTCAATTTTCACCGCAAATATTAAAAAGCCCAATAGACCATCATTCGGTCATTTAGAATTCGGTAACATATATTATTAAACAAGAATTACCGGTATCTAATATCTTATTATGAGATACTCCACCGCATCGGAGCAAGCTTAGGGAATTCTACTCTAGGCCTCCTCAGTTACGAAGAGGCCTGTGTTTTGTAAATACGTCGAAGCCTAAATAGTGGAAGATACAATCCTATGAAAACAAAACAGTTGTTTAATGTTTAACAATCTTGTTGGCTCATCACGTGCGGTTATACAATGGTGCCTAATGAAGAAAGACGAAGCCGTGTTTCCTATCACATGCGAGTTCACGTCATCCCACGGCAAGCACTGAGATCATAGTTATATTGTATTACTTTCTACCTCTTTTTAACCTCTTTAGACTATGAGTTTCTGTACGTTATATATTGTATTTCTATCATATATCCTGTTAAAGAATGTTTATGCGAAATTTGGAGTACATTGGGCCAAGGAATCACTTTGTCCCATACATACAAGCTTTTTTACTTCTCGGATGCTTACGTCATACAAATAACACATCCTCTAAGTAAAGGATCTCTACGATCAGCGGTTTAGGCTGTGCGTGGGTCCCCAAGTCAGTAATTCAGGACAAAGCATTTTACATATATGGATTATCCTTTAACAGCCTTTAAATTTAAACTATATTTTACGAAAATTATTTAAAACTCATATAAATTATGTAGTTTATGTAGTGACGTTTGAAATCTAACATTAACAAGATCAATTTTTTTCTATATCAATAAATTTACATTGATTTTTATTTTTTATGCTGGTTTCCCACGGTTTGATTTTAAGGATGAGTTTGCACCGTAGAAAGCGTAGAGGCTTTGTTATCTCTGTAGAGACGTAAACGTTTTTTTTTATTTATTGTCTATCTGTCTGTGAACAGATTTAAATTAAACTCGGCATACTAATAGTTTAAAACCCGAAAATGGTTATAGGATGTGTTTTAACCCAGGAAATGGCTTAGTCCACAGGATAACTGGTTAAAATTAATATGGCAACTCCGAAACTAATGGACCAATTTATATGAAATGTAGCATGTTTGTGGCCAATGCACGGATAATGGTTATAGGATAATTTTTATCCCAGAAAACTGTTTTGTTTCCAAGGGATAATATAATTCTTCTTCCGAAGCGATGCATGGGCAAATTCTAGTGGTTCACATTTTTTCAAATCGGCCCAGTAATTTCGGAGCCTATTCTTCTCAAACAAATAAATCTTGCCTCTCTATAATATTACGAGTAGTATAGAAGTTCGGTCCGTGCTAAATAACGGAGCGCATACTCTATAATGTACATACATATATATAGTATATCGATTTATTTATTTTACAATTTTAATTGAAATACTAGAGGAAGTAAATATCAAGGCCTTTGAACAAAAGGTATTTTTACTTTCATTTTTATTCACGTTTAAATTCTATTATAATCATAGGTACCTACTACATACTTATATAAAGGAGTAAGTCACAGCATAAACTAGGAAATGTTTATATTAGATACTATATCTATGTGCATGTATAGTGTGCTGTATGAATGTAATCTGTATAGATTAAAGTGTGAGTGTGATATATACATAATTATATAATCCACACACACACATTGTGCTTCAAACAAATAAACTTCATTAAAATATTTAAAAATACAAGCTCTAATTTCTTCACAAAAATATACCGTGTTGTTAACCGTCGAGAAGTTCTCATATCTGCAACTAATCTTGAACGTAGTATCAGGTCATGCTTATCACAAAAATGCATGTGACCAGGACGGAAACTTTGTTCCGGCTAAACTATGGAAAGGCTGGACCATTTTTGACGTGAATTTCACTGGCAGATAGCCGATTCCTTTATTCCTCTGTTAAACTCCACGCGGTCGAAGTCGCTGGCACAGCTAGTGTTGAATTAAATTCACGTTATAGCGCAATTTATTTGAAACTCGACAGAAATATTATGGATTTATTCAAAGGGAGGCGATAGGGATCAGCTATACAAATGAATAGTTCTTGTTTACCGGCACTAACATTCAACGTTTCGATTATCTGACGTGATAAACACCTGCTGTTCGCTTATACAGCTCTAGTATTTATTACTTTATTAGTTTAACATTAATAACATTCATTCATATTCATTTGTTTGATAGTTTATAATTTTCTAATGACACCTTTTGTTTTTATGTAATTTCTTACGTATTAATGTTAAATGTAAATATCCTATATTGTTAAAGTATAGAATATTTTTTGGAAGTTTTTAACATTACTTCATCGTCATCTCAAGCATCACGACCCAGTATTGAGCACGGGTCTCTTTGAATATGAAGGTTAAGGTGCTGGCCATGCTGGCCAAATGCGGATTGGCAGTCTTCACACACCTTTGAGTTTTCGTGGCAACTTTCAAAAATGACCCCCCCCCCACCCATGCAGGTTTCCTCACGATGTTTTCCTTCATCGTTATAGCGAGTGACATTTAAATGCTTAAAACGCACATAATTCCGAAAAGTCAGAAGTGCTTGCCCTGGGATTCAAAGCCGGACCCCCGGAGTAGGCCGAATTCTTAACCGTTAGGCTATCACCGTTTAACATTTCTTGATGACAATTATCGACTAGCGCAATAAGATGAAATATATGCAAATGTTGCATCATCTCTATCCATAACTGCCCCACTCTGAGCTTGGGGACCAGTGGCGTAGCTACCTTGGGTAGCACCTGGTGCGGAATTTGATGGTGTCACCCCTTCGAAAATTAGAAGTAATCTGCACGAACAATAGGAGTTTCTTAAATATTAATTTTATTACTACGCCTTTAACAACACTTTACGAAAGATATGAAAAAGTAATGCCACTGAGAAGTAAAGGATTGCCTTATAGATTATTTATTTATGTAAAAATCTGTAGACAGTTTTTAACAAAGGGCGGACTTAATGCCTTGTAGCATTCTCTGCCACTCAACCCATGGTGAAGGAGAGATAATTTATGGCAGGTGGCAAACTAAGAATGTTTAAAATATATAAATAACGATATTTATATAATTACATAAGATACCTTAAATATACATACATAAATAAAGTTATATAAAATATCTACATAATTACAGTACTTATAATTAATCCTCAAAGAAGACAGTTGTGCTAGCGATTTTATTTAATGTTTATACAATGTTCTTAATAATCTTAATATCGAGTCTACGAGTCAGCATCACCCCAAAAAAGGTGACCCCGGTGCGGACCGCCCCCGCCGCCCCCTCTTCCTATGTTACTGTTGGGGACCCAATGTCAGGGGTGTAGCACTTCAGACAAGTACGGATCGGTATATTCCACACAGCTTCGAGAACTTTATGGACACTCTGAGAAGTGCAGGTTTCAGCGCGATGTTTTCCTTCAGTGTAACAAGTAATTCCCTTCTACATTTCTAATACGCACATATTTATTTTAGTTTACTCTGCCTACTAGTGTATCTACCTTTTCTAAGTTTCTTTATTCTTATTTACTCCTCATCTAAAGTTGTCTGGAAGAGATAGCTGCTTAGTGATAAGACCGCCTTTTGTACTTTATCTTTACGTGTTTCTGTACTGTTATCTTTTTCTTGTTGCACAATACTTTTCTATTTTTTTTTTAATTATAGATGTGCTCAGGATTTGAACTCAAGACTCCCGTCCAAGACACCAACATTTAAACCTTAGGATATCACTCCTATTTTATTGACTGGCAATGTTGTATGTTAGTTTGTTGCTTTGTAAGAGTCCAATCTTGTAAGCTGAATTAGATAGCGGTACACTTTCTCTTATGGAGCTAAATGGTTTGTTTAATGCTTCAGATCGGATGACAGTGAATTTTAATGAAAATTATGACTTGGTATTGATTGACGCCAGATAAGTTAACTCTTGAACGGTTAAGAATACAGCTTAGAAATTATGTTTGTTTCAGTACTAGGTTCAATGAACGCGGAGGCACTGATGGGTTTGTTCACTTGAAATCCCAGAGCCTATTGCTACGCCCATATGTGTCAGGACGGCTACCTCGGAGGTTTTTAGTGCGTAGAAATTCCCCATAACCCCAAGTTAAAGGTTCGGATGTCTTCTGAAGACTTCTCTCTCGACAAAAAGGGCCTTTTAATAAAGCTTGATTTTAAAAATATTTTCCTTTTTACAAGATTTTATTTAACTTGCAGTATATGTTTGTATTATTTTGTTAGTATACTAGGTTGGTTTGTTCGGATCAAATCTTGCAAGCTTATTTAGATCAACTTCCTCCTCTACGGAGCTGAAATTTTTGAGCTCGTATTTTCCGTCCAATGTCAAAGTATCTTTATGATAAGCATTACCTGATACTACGTTCAGGATTAGCTTCAGATAAGGCAAGTTATGCCTATATAAAACTTTATGTGCCTTCGTATTAAGGATCTATAATTAAAGCTTGTGTTTTTAAATATTTTACTAACTTTATTATTATTATAACTAGTTAAATAATAGAATAAATTCGCTATAAAATTAGAATAAGCCCACAATTGTCAATAAATCCAGCGATTGTTCACTCTTCTAACAACCTTGGCCTATGAGTCCGCACGCGATCTGTGGCCTGCCAGCTCAAACGAATCCTGGAAAGTCGATATCCATGACTTTATATGATAATTATGTTACATTGTAAACGTGAATGAACACAGCATACGGCTACGTGGCAGATAAACATTTGTTCTTGGTTTATTGATTTGTAAGTATTTTCAACACAGTAACCCACTGCTATAACGGGGATACGATTACATTTATTTTCACTTTTCATGCATTTAATACACACGTGAGAGGAAACCCGATCCCAGCAGTGGGATAGGTAAGATTTGCAATGATGAAGCTATTATTATTTCGGTAGAATCCGCCCATGGCTCCACCCGCGTGGTACCAAAGTTGATAAAAAGTAACCTACATATATTATAGATAAGCAGTAAAATGTACGCTTCGTGGCATTGAATCCTTGACATTATAAGTTAGTATCGGAATGAATAAATAAAATATATGAATTGTATCCTTTCACATACCAGTCAATGAAACAAATATAATAATGTCAACGCGCAGTAACAAAAGGCTTGCTCAAAATATACAAGGACAATACATTATATAATAGGAGTCTTTTTACAAGCTTTGATTTAACTTGCAGTGTATGTTTGTATATTACTATGTTAATATATTTGTATATTAATTTGTTACGGGTCAGATGTTGTAGGCTTAATGAGACCCACTTCCTCTTACACAACGAAGCTGAAATTTTGCATACTGCTTCAGTTCCGATGTCAATGCATTTTTATGTTACGTATGATGTGCCGCTATTCTTAGGATTGCCTCCGGACTAGGGAACTCCTTGACGGTTAACTACACAGTTATGAAATTTTATGTTTCTCGGTATTAGAGCTCTGTAATAAAAGCTTTTTTAATAAAGCTTGTTTAAAGAAGTAAGTTTACTAACTTATTTTATGATGTAATATAAAATGTTATTTTATTTTTATTATATTACATTTCCTTCTAAGACCGATGGTTCAAATCTTAGCCAAATCATATCTCTAAAATACCGTACTGGGACAGCGTTGTGGATGCTCTGCGACAGAAACCGCCGTGCGAGATCGGGAGAAGGTATCCAGTCGGGAGACGAGACTATCATCGGAAAACAGATACCGATCATAGCTCACGCAGGGGAGGCGTCGGTGCGTTCATAGGGGATCCCGAAGCCTCCACATATACTTCAGATGGATGCTAAAGGGTTTTTAGTGGGTACAAATCCTACCTAACCCTAACCTAACCCTAACAGGCCTATTTAATTATGAGTAGAAATCTGTTTACAGTAATGGACCAACAATTGAGGCCTAGGCAAAACTTTCGGGCAGTGCACGCTTCTCAAGAACGATAGAGGGTGAATACCAATAAAAAAGAATTTCATTGAAGACTCGACCGACAGGCTACCAATAAGTTACATGTATTGTTAATATGTCTATCGATTTTTCGTGTTTCGGTTACAGTGCCACAGAGCCAGATATTGCGGGTCGTTTCCTTGGCCGATTAAAAACAAATTATGTACTACTTGATTTGAGAATAAATAAATATCTTTGGACAACTCACACATGGTCAGCAGAGCCCAAACTAAGCATTAGCTTGTACTATGGTGATCAGACAACTGATAAACATATGTACATATATATTTTTAAATACATACTTATATAGATATTTAAACCCAGACACAGAACAAACATTCCAGCTCATCGCAGAAAAGTTTGACCTGGGTGGGAATCGAACCCACGACTTGCGGTGTAGCAGTCAGGTTCGCTAACCATTAGACCAACGGGCCTGTCAAATAAGACTAATTACTACGAAATGTACTTAATACATAATAATACTTTCATAATAAGTAACCACACACATACTCGATTGAAATTCCGTCTGGAATATTTTCTATACAAACTTGTCAGTTTTGTATGGAAAAAACTAGATAGAATGCATCGAGTATAGAGACCCACAAATACTTATTAAACTAAACTATACACAGTTTAACATTTTAACAATAATACAATACAATATAATAGTCATAAATTGCAACAGAATACACAATATTATCTTAATACTAATTGGTATAGCTAATTTGCCTAATATTTAATTGCAACCAGGCAACCTTGTAAATGCGTTCAATGATCGAGTGCTATACTGTGCGGGTATTTGCGATCGTAGACAAATACCAGCTGTTTGTTTATATTGTTTTATTAGTAAACAATGTGTTACAACATTTACTGACAGTGTCGACTTGGTGGTAAAATAGTTAGCGGTAAGCTGAGAAAACATGGTTTTAACATTTAAACTTACGATCCTTGAGAACTATTTTAATGATCTGTGAATTCTACTGCATCTTGTAAGGTATGGGTCGGTAACCTTTTCTTATATGAGGGTCACATAATATGTTATACGGACTTTAGTGCGGGCCACAAAATATAAATACATTTTGCATTTTCAACCATATGTTGTTGTTCTCATTTTAATCAAATGGGCTCAAAATTAAGTAAGATTAATGCGCTTTTTGAGGTTGTACTTGATATGACTTGTTTTGATATTATGATCATCGATGAAAATCGCGCGTTCCGCACCGCAGCAGTATACGTGCCGCATGCGGCCCGCGGGCCGCTGATTGCCATCCCCTGGTGTGAGGTAACGTCGTACTTAAAGTGTAACCTTTGATCGTTGATGAAATATGCTATAAATTATATACCTGGGTAGCTATTAAATGTATATGTATTTACCATTTTTGGGTTCCGTAGTAAAGTTGCAACATTTAGTTTTGCGATGTCCCGTCCGTTTGTTCGTCCGTCTATGCAGCAAATAGACCTTAATTCCATGCCAATTTTTTGCGAAATTAGGCAATGACTTATTTTCAGTTATAACTCACTAAGAGTTAGTTCCTATTATTAAATTATTGCTTTTACTTTGACTTCGAAAGTTAGGCTGAACATTACGGAAAATATCTAAAAGATATCTACGCGAACGGGATTAGAATCCAAACATAAATACGAATAGATATATGAACTTGGCAGACGGTTGGTTCTCTCTTACCTACAGGACTAAATCGAGCGGTCGCATTTCATTTGCTAAAAGGAACCTTTTATGTAACGGAATAGAATTTAATTTTAAATGTTAAACAGCGTACTCGTTTGCGACAATTGATTATGCGGGAAACGAAGAGGGTGAGGCAGATCTACACCTCTCGAAATATGTACTGAGTGGTTGGTGACTGGAGGGAGCGTTTTCATTGTTTTAATAACTGTCGATGGGATGGTGACCACCTGGCGATCGATTTTGCAAAAACAGAAAATTCAAGTGACTCAATTAAGATTATTATAGTAGTAGAAATTTCTCTCACTTCGCTTTGGAAGAAGAGTGGTTTCAGAGTAATTGCCGTTTAAGTTTAACCTAGTATCCCATGGGAACAAAGCAGTTTTCTGGGATAAAAAATATCCTATAACCATTGTCCTTAAGCCACAAACAGGCTAAATTTCATCTAAATGGGTCTATAGATTACGGAGATGCCTGGGATATAACATATCCTACAACCATTCTCCTGGGATAAAACATATCCTACAACTATTCTCGGGATTTAAACTACGACTATGCCAAGTTTCATCTAAATCTGTCCAGTGGTTTCTGTGTGAAGTTCGAACTGGCAGACAGAAAATAAATCCCAAAAAAATATTTTTGGTCTGTACATCGTTAACAAAGTCCCCTGTTTTCAAAATTTTCAATACTTAAAGTACAGAATTTATTATTCGTTTAGATTATGCTATGTTACGGGTCATGATATATATTTTACGCGCCAATATTTCGACCCAGTTGGATCATGGTCTGGCTAAACTGAACCCAGCCGGTATACAAAATGAATCGAGTTAAAAATCATATTTTATAGTCACAATTGTAACACTATTAAATTGTATACTATCTAATTTTCCTGTGGTGAGTGAGTGGTAATTGGATGGCATGTCATTGGACCACCATGGATTATCAGAAGCTATATGTGTCAAACTATTCTGCTGAGATCCAATGAAAGCATCTGTAAATTGGCAGCTCAGTAACATATTGATCTGAGTACAAACTTTAAAACAGACGAGAAACGGAAGTACGACAGAATCTTAGTACTAATGTTTAGTTCTCAATAATAGTCTACTAGTTTTAAACAGACATAAAATTCACAATATTCGTCTGCATAATTTCAAGGTCTATTAAAAATATTTAAAATCGAAAGCTTTAATTATAGATCCATAATACAAAGAAACACAACATTTCATAACTGTATTGTTAAACGTAGAGGAGTTCCCTTGTTTAGAGCTAATCTGAGCGTAGTATCAGATCATGCTTGTCATAAAAATAAAAATTCATTGCCGCGCGGATGAAAAGTTTTCGTAAAAATATCGCTCCGTAGTGTAAGATGAAGTGGGTCTAATTAAGCTTGCAAGCTTTGACCCGCAACAAACCAACATACTAACAAATATTGTAAGTTAAATAAAAGCTGGTAAAAATGCTTTATTTTTCAATAATTATTATGTAAATTGATGTCGCACCAAAACTATAAAAATTATCTTACACAATAAATAACTTTAACCGTTGAGAAAACTGTTCCGATGTCAGTTAGACTCAAGGTCGAGACAGGCCGGTTGGTCTAGTGATTAGTGAACCTGACTACTACATCGGAGGTCGCGGGTTCGATTCCCATGCAGGTCAAACTTTTCTGTGATGAACAAGGATGTTTGTTCTATGTGTCTGGGTGTTTAATAGAAATATGTATTTATGTATGTATTTAAAAAAGTATATATGTATGTTTATCAGTTGTTATGTATTTAAAAAAGTATATATGTATGTTTATCAGTTGTCTGATCACCACAGCACAAGCTAAAGCTTAGTTTGGGTTCAGATGGCCGTGTGTGAGTTGTCCAAAGATATTTATATTTTAAGGTTGCATTATTAATGGTCCTGTAGTAATATCATTCACATATACATATGTGTGTATGTCCACTGCGATCAAATTTGCAGTCTTAAATGAGTCGTACAGGTACAATTCCTTTTGCGCAGTAAATCAACGAGACTTGCGTTCGATATGCTAGCATAGCTATAGGTACTTCAAAAGACCTACGTCTATAGCGATTGGACAACTGGCTCCTTGCAAGAATATTTCTTTCATTTTATTTCTCTTGCAGAAACTGGTATTTTTTAAAAATCCGTTCCCCAATTTGAAAAACAGAAATTTTGTGAAAAGTTATCACTCCAATAACATAATTTTAAGGCGATTAAATCGCGTGATCCCAATTCCCATTAAAATTCCCAAAAAATGGAAGTAAACAGTGTAAAACCAGCCATAGAAATATAAAAATATATTAGGATTTCCCTATAGTTTTCAGGGTTTACAAGGCTTATTTTTATTTTATTAGGTTCCAAGAGATTTATTTCATATTGGAAAGTTGTTAATACATAGTATCTAATCGTTTGGTCTCTTCAAGGTGACTTTCTAGTGCCCTTCTAGAATGTTCCTTGATATGTAAGTCCATCCATCCATCCAAGTAACATCCTGGTCTTTCACCGGACACCGGATTTACGAGTGATCCGATACTCCCGCAACTCGAGCAGGTGTGTTGAAATCGTTTGTGGAAAGTGTTCCGGACTGCCGCCCACAATCTACGCATGCGGGAAAATGTACGTATCTATTTCTAAATATGTACCTAAGTCTTATCCTATATAATGTCGCTGTGTTGAACGTCTTCCGAGTTCGGTTTATTGGACGATTTATTGGAGAATTCGTTTAAGTCTTCTTAGAGATACGTCAAACAGTAAAAATATAGAAATCTTTGTTACAATAACTGGTGGCAGTTATGATTTTTTTTTTTATTGACCATCATACAAAGTTATGGTAAAAATGGCGAACTTAATGCTAATTGTATTCTTTATCAGCTAACCACATGAGACCAACCAGGAATACACGAAAGGCGGTTTTTGTATGGTCAATACAGGTATTTGTGGCAGATGAATAATTGTTTTTGGGTTAATGTGGCTATTATTATCTCGTGTTAGCCGCTTCGCCCGCGTGGTAGGTACGGTATGTTAAAAAGTTTCCTGTGTTATTCTAGGTTATAATTTATCACTGCCAATTTTTCAGATCGGTTCCGTAGTTTTTGCTTGAAGGAGTAAGAAACATCCATCCATACATACATATCCATCCATCCTCAAAAACTTTCACACTAATAATATTAGCAGTATGAACAAGTACAAGTATGCAAGCAAGTGAATTGTTATAACATTACAAATACCTCCAACGTTTGCCAAACAAATATAGTGAGAAGTGTACGTGACTGCTAAAGCAATATCTTTGGTCACACGCCGCTGAACAGTCAAAACAAACACCGAAACATAAGCTTACTGCAATCTGATATCTTAATTTTCGACTTGGCGTGTCAAACGTTGCATTATGACGTGTCACGGGACAATAATGTCGATGTGACTTGTAACTCCGGAACAATAAAACTGCTTTATTGGCGCATTTATTTAAAGATATCGACTTCATTGGTTTATAATCTCGATGACTTATAACTTGCGATTGATTTGTAGAAACTGATCGTCTAACTTCGGTAGACAACGAATTGCGGAGCGGTGAGGTTACTGGTACAATCAACGCTTAGCCTGGGCCACGGAACGGCTAAGGAATCACAGCTGGTTTTCAGCGCAGTCCTCTCGTGTCGCAGTTTAGCATGTGGAGTAACTTTTATTATCCATAAATCAGTTTTTCTACTAATATTATAAATGCAGAAGTTTGTGATAAATTTATGTTTCTTACGCCTCCACGATAAATGTACTGAACGGATTTGCATGACATTTGGCATAGAGATTATGGAATAATACAGGCTACTTACTATTGACATACCATATGCTCGAATCCGCGGGCGTAAACTAGTGTTAAGTGTATGACAACTGGAGAAAAATGAAGGCATAAGATTGTGAATAGGTTTTCTTTCTTTGAAAACCATTCGTATAGAACAGGGTTGGGGTTGCAAATGGGGGATGCGCGATAACAGTGTGGAGCAGACTTCCCTTTGGATTTATCCGACGCGACGAGTCTGTACTCTCAGTATATTGGTCTAGTGGTTAGTGAACCTGACTATTAGACCAAAGGTCGTGGCTTCGATTCCCACCCTCGTCAAACTTTTCTGTGATGAGCAAGAATGTTTGTTTTGTCTGTAAATACCTATATTAGTATGTATTTAAATATATATGTATGTTTTACAGTTGTCTGTTCATCCGCTTAATGAATAAAAGAATTGTATCTATATAATGAGTTATGGGTTTTAATGTACCTGAAAAGGAATATAATTAAATTTTAAAAATATTCACTGCCTAAATTTGGTAATAAATCCAAACTATATTAGTCGCAAGCTAGAATTCCGAACACACACAGTCATACATGACACATAATAACTGGTTTGCCATATTTGTTCAAAGAAAATTGCACCAATTTTATGACTATGTACATTTTTTAATCTGTACAGAAATATCACATCATTAGTCAAAATTACTGGTAAAATGCTCGTGCTTGTGTTAGTGCATTAGTGTATGAGTGTGTGTGTATGAATGAATTGAACCTAGGACCTCCCGTTGGAGAGACCGTATAAAACGTTAGGCTAAACTGCTAATATTTTATAGTACATAATTTCCTGTCACATAACTACGTTTTTTTTTTCGAGGGGCAATCTTCGAAAGATACCCATACCTAGAAGGTTCGGGTTATGTGGGATTTCTACCCACTAAAACCCCCCCGGGTAGCCGTCCGACGCCATATGGGGAGGCTACCACATAACTACCTGCAACATTACCTACCACATACATATCTAAGTACCTGTAACTACGTGCAAGAATAAGAAATCGTCTTCAATATAATTGTGAGGCAACTGTGATGCAACTCATTTCAATGGAATTGTTTTATTTTTTACTTGGTAATAACTTTTAATTATTTATTATGAAGTAAGTTATTAATAGTACGTGGGACGAATGTATGTGATGAAATTGGTATCCTACAATCCTATTTTAATTGTGAAAGTTTATGTATTATTATTAGTTGTATTTCCTTCACGCGCTTTCTATTAAGCAGATTATGATGAAACTTGGCACGAATTTAAGAAATAAATAATAACTTTGGCCAACTCACATACGGCCATCTGACACAAACCAAGCATTAGCTTGTACTAGGGTAAACAGAAAACTGATAAACATACATATATATTTAAAAAAATACACTTATATATGTAGATATTTACACTTAGACAACACAGAACAAACATTCCTGCTCATCACAGAAAAGTTTGACCTGGGTGGGAATCGAACCCACGACCTTCGTTGTAGCAGTCAGGTTTTCTAACCACGACTGACCTGTCAAAAAATGCAAATAAATGTCCATGTATTTTTTATTTTTATCAAATGCATAAATACAAAATGTATCTTTGACAATAACGACGTTCTACTCAAAATATTTTTTTTCATACTCTTCGTTTGTTCATTCATTCCTTTAAGCCTTATTTCATGATAAAAAATAGGTACATAGCCTGTGTTCTCTCTCAACTTCTGTGTTCTTATTCGTAAAAGCGTAAAATACAGAAAGACAGAATTACTTTCGTATCTATAATATTGAGTATGGTGTTAAGGAAAATTATATTATTGTAAAAAGGATGAGGAGATTACTCTTTTATAGCCACGTAGCACCAGGTGGGTTTGTAGTCAAGCATTAACTTATAATATGTAAAAAATATATTTGTATATTTCATTAACATACAAGTTCAAGCCTATTAAATAGTAGGTCAAAATTTTAAGTATATCGTTTTTATTCGTTAAAGTCACCGATCCTTTGGTCCTTCGTCCGGATACACTCAAGAGTTGTTGCAAAATTTTGATCTCATATTATTAACTCCTCCTACATTGTTTGAGAGAAATTTGTGTGGGTGATGTTATAATCACTAATGAGCTAAAATCCCGTGGAAGTTACCTTAGAATTCACTAAGAAGCTTCTGTTAAGAATACCAGACCTATTGGCCTAATGACCGGCATAATCATTGTTACGATGACTAATCATGTTCATGAGAAAGAGCGAAACATATATTTTCTTAATATGATAACTCGCCATTTTTAATTACCGTTGCCTAATTGGTGTTCTAAGATATTTGAGCCGACAGTCTGACCACGAACGGCTACGTGCCTTCCGCTGTATACTCGAGTTGACTCAAAGATTGTTTGGATTCCAATTTATCGGTCATTGCTCCAGGGTTATACCAATAATTCCAATAATTCAATAACGATCTGGCTCTCTATGAATCAAGTATTGTATTCGTTACCTAATGTTATGAACCTCTCAACAACCTTGTATAGTATTTCAATAAAGTTGATTGTAGAAAGCGTATGTAATAGTTGCGGAATTTAGATGACGTCAACTTGAACTGTAACTGGAATTAACTGCGTTGGTCTGGTGGTTAGTGAGTCTCACTGCTAGGCCGGAGGTCGTGAGTTCGATTTCCACCGAAATTTTTCTGTGATCAACACGCTTGGTAGTTCTATGTCTAGGTGTAAATATCTATATAAATATGTATTTATGAATAAACTAGTTGTCTGAGTGCCATAGTACAAGCAAAAAATACTTAGTTTGGGATCAGACGACCGTGTATAGAAGTACTGAGGTAGTTATTATTTTATTATATTTATTAATATTATCATTCCTTTGTATAATTTATGTTTTCTTTATACTAACTTTAAATATAAAAATATTACTTAGTGAAAGTTGAAGGTTAGAAAAATGTTAGTTTGTCGTCGTTGCGGTCTAATCTGTTTACTATGCTTGTATCAAAATTTAACCAATTTTAATACTATAATTTTATTATTAAAAGGCATGTTTCGAGGGATATTTTTTCTAGAAAGTTTAATTGCCTGTAAAATGATCTTTCCAAACTATAATTCAAAAGAATTGCTAAATAAACTTGGATAGAGTCGAGACTCAAGAAAAAAATTCCTTTCAGGAAGCATTTAGGCCATAGCGAGAATTCCTGCATACACTGTTTGATGTCTTGTTTTAAGAAGTTTCTTAGCGTATTTACCGTTTAATTAGAACGTAACAGTTTCTTTGAAGTTAATTATAATTATAATCAGCATTATGGTGAAAGGAGTTAAGAACTTTATTGTATACAGATTACATTGTTGCGTAATGTATCGGGTCGTTTCGAATCAATCTGTTGAGTCTTTAATGTAGTGAATGTGAATTGTCTCTTGTTACTTTAGTTATTTGTAAATGAGGTGAAAGGTTTCGCGGTGTGGACAGTCAATTTGTCTTCACAGATAATCACAATGTACTCGAAGTCCACTGGGTTACAAAGACACACGCCCGGTGCCATTTGATTCAGTCGTTGTTAAGATAGTACGACCTCCTTCACTTTCTTTGACCTGGTAGAAATCGAACGACCAGCGTCTGCATAAAATAGAAATGTATTGAAATTCATTTTCACAAAACGAAAGTCATTAGTTATTCTTTAGTCAGCTATGTTCTTGAAGACTTGTGCATTATTAGGCGTATTTAGGCTTACTAAGCACTGAGAATTCTCCATTGATGTTTTGAAGATAGCTTTGTGATTAACTTTTTTTAAAATGATTAAAAATAAATAAACAGATTTAAAATAAAAACATTGCAACCTAGTGGTTAAAAATTCGGCCTCCTAATGGGGGTGTCCGTGTCTGAAACTTTTCGAACACCTGACTTTTCGGAGTTATGTGTGTTTTAAGCATTTAAATGACACTCGCTATAACGGTGAAGGAAAACATCGTGAGGAAACTTGCATGCCGGGGAGTTTGCAAAACTCAAAAAGTATGTGCTAATCTGTACTTGGCCAGTGTGTTGGACTATGATCTTAACCTTCTCATTCAGAGATGAGACCCGTGCTCAATACTGATCCATAGGCCGTGATGGGTTGAGATGATGATGAATATTTCATTAAAACTACAAACACACATCGAAGATTCATAAAGTAAAATGCAATGGTTATTTAAGAAGAATCACCCGCATTCCGGTAGAACCTGTTACACTCATTGTTGGCCCACTACCTCATACTAAAGAGGCCTAGAGCATACTCCACCATGCTGCTCCATTGCGGATTGTTAGAGGGATAAGTCAGCAGCCAAAAATTCGAAAGTTTCTACACATGTCACCCAAAGGCCGTCAACATGGATTATCCATGACCAACGCGCTTTCGTGCCTCGTAGTCCACGTAAAGCGTGTTGGGCGTGCCCTCTGAAGCACAGAAGCGCTCATGATATTGCCACTAACGGTCACCCATTCACCTACCGATCGCATCCACTATTGCTGACCTTTTTCGGTGGTTACAAACGAAACAAGCGGGCTTCGAACGAGCACTGATTAAAATCTCGTCAGGCCCTTATTTATATGAATCGGATGTAGTTGGGTAACGGCGAGTAGGAAATGCGTTTAAGTAAGTCGTAGATATCAATTCATTAATAGAAATACCGCCCACGTCCGTTGCGTGTTAATAGTGTCCACGGGCTGATAGAGGCGGCTCTGATGTACCGGCTTCTGACACGCAACGTTTCAGTAGTACTGATAGGATATTTTGTCGTATTGTTTTTGCCCAATTGCTTCAGGAGAGGGTAATGTTTTTCTAGGATGTATTTGTATCTTTTAAAACAAAGAGTAGGTTGTCAATTTTTTGTATTTTTACAAGCTTTTATTTCTTGCAGTATGTTTTTATATTTGTTTGTTGCGGGTCAAATCTTGCAAGCTTAATTAGACCACTTCGTATTACGTTACGGAGTTGAAATTTGGCATACAATTTTCATCCTGACGACATTGCACTTGCATGGCCTAATACCACGTTCAGGAATGGCTCCAGACAAGGGAACTTTAACATTTAACAACCCAGTTATG
>DWJZ01002561.1:0-19152 GCA_018249125.1 Asbolis capucinus
CTAGCCAAAACTGAACCTTCGGTCAGTCACTGATTTTTATACAAGATTTAATATAAGCTTTCTGCACTCATTCTCTTCCAAACTTTAATTTTGTAGAAAGGGCTACAAACTTTTTGCTTCATATTATTATAAAGGTCTAGATGGCAACAACCAAGCTTAGTTTACTGTTTATTTACAGTCAGTTTGGTATATGTCTCTTTTCCTGTACTACTGTGATAGTTGCATCAGCTATAGTCCGGAACATATGGAGTGGCTACTTTTAGTTATTACAGTTTCCTCACAATATATTTCTCATTTATATTTTACACATTACATAATGTAATGAAGTACAATAGATCATATAAGCGAATTATACAAATAACATATTAATATTAATTTGTTAATGAATTACAATTACAGTACTTGTCGTCTTGGGTAACCAAAGATAATTAATATCTAGCAACATAATGATTTCGGATAAACAATAATTAAAACATAGAGGAAAAGACTAATAAAAATATGCATTCATTCAGTTCATCAAAATGTAATTTAGGAGGCACTTTAGGAGCAGATATGGATGTTAGAGACATAATATTTTATTAAGATTAAGTATAGTATATTACATACCATTATTATTATTTTATTACTAAAATTGATTAAAATATGGAACACATATAAAATTACAAATAAAGTATTTTCTGCAAAAATAAAACTTACCATTAAAATCTGATCTGTTCATGGGATTAAACACACTGCTCTGACGTATAGTTATTTGGTCATCATCGTCATCATCATCATCATCAAAGGTGAAGAATTGTGCCAATGACAAGCTCTGACTACAACGTAGACCTTTTATTCGGAACCAGCTTGGTTGAACCAATGCAGCACAAGTTAACAAAAATGTTGAAAGATTAAAAAATGCTGCTATCTTGTTAAGTTCCTTATCTTTAAAAGGGAATGTGATTTTGAGTCCTGTAAATTTCAAAATTAAACAACACTATAAAATTTATTATTATTTTCAACAAGATTTCCGTTCTATAAATAGTTTATCCCAGAGGAGGCGTCTTCAAGGGGGGTCAAATGTTTTAGTTTGTATAGAAATGTACACATTTTACCATAGCAACAGGACTTCTATTTATAAATAAACATAAATCCAATTAAGCTTTTTACGATGTTTAAAGTATCATTTTCATTTAATTACTTCCATACCATTTTGAAAGGCACAAACTAATATAATCAAAAAATATCAGATGGACTGTACATAATAATGGCACATTATCATGAGTTTAGTTTCGAATATATTAAGATTATATTGACGCTAATTAAAAAAATGTTCAATTTCCTCCTACAACGAATGTCGGACGTCATACCTCGGATCCAAGTCATGCAACCCATGATTATAAGCAAATCATTTGAGCGTTAATAGAATACACTTTAAGGACACACTTTAAAAGTTTTGGTGTTTAAACAATGACAAACGATTTCAGAAAACTTTACAATTCTTTATATCAAAACACCTGTAATCATACCCACAATACTTTGGCAATATTATTTTTTTCGATAACATGACATGACAACTGACAATCGACTTTACACAAAAGTTTGACACCTAGTGACACTTGACATTACAATGACATCACCAACGTCAAGAGATTCACGTTTGTGGTAATTGATTCACCAAACCACAGATCTCAGCATAACACAGAAAAATATTTTAACATTCATATCTGGTGTATTGTACTTAGAAAACAGAAATATTATGCACCTACCTATTCTATGATGATACCTTGCCTGCCTTCTAAGTTAAGCAATAAGAAAACACAAAACATAATGGATTCTATAGTAACTCTGCTACATAATAATATGGCGCTGTTTAGTTTATTTTCTCTATTAGAAATAGATGGCGGAAGCGTGCGATACAGTAGAATGTGTAGATTTCATTACTGTTTAATGGTTCAATGTGTTGCAACGAATGAAAATAAAGAATGAAAATAAAAGTAGGTAGGTATCCTACTTAAAGATCATCATAGAGGTAGGTTTTTCTGCAAGATTTGAAATTATATTTTGAATTTGCTAACACTTTTAATTAAGACGTTCTATATAGCTGTAGTTCACTAATTTGTTTTGAAAACAAGTAAATACGATTCGATGAAATAATCAGACATGCCTTTGTTTGTTAAAGCTAGGTAGCTAGATCGTAGGTACGATCTAAACACATGGTGTGTAGAAGCTATGCTTTCATTATGATAAAGTTTTAACAACCCTAGTATTTTGAAACTTTCACTTTAACATCAGTGTTGTTACGCTGAAGTTATGCATTTAATTAGGCAGGTATTCTACACAGTAGCCTTTGGAATATTACTCAACTTTATCGTGCACGTATTATAATAATATGGGTATAGTTTCATGATCGTGAAGAAACTTACTTTGTGTATTTTTCATAGTCGCTTGTGGTTGAATGAATCTAATCAATAACTCCTAAATGAAGCGCTCGTAGCCCGACGGCGTGTTTTGATCGGTCAGTAGAAAGAAGGGTGACCGCTAATTGCGAATATTTTGAGCTTTTCCGAGATTTGGAGGGCACCCAAAGTGGTCGGTAAAATACTCTCCTTCGCATTTTATACTTTTTTCATGCGATCGAACCATTTTTAAAACAGGAGGGCCACAGTTCTGAAGGCATGTTATCTACGTGCTGATTGCACGCTATAACTGCCTCTTCGGAGTTCGTAAAAGTGAAAAGTCTCATCAAATATTTGATTTTGGGGAAAATACAGAAATCACAGGGTGCTAGGTCGCGGCTATGTGCAGGATGGGTAACGAGTTGTACTTTTTCGGAAACTAAAAATTACTTTGTTTTGTTGGCCGTGTGTGATGAAGCGTTGTCATGACGTAGGAGAACGCGGCTTTTCGGTCGTCTTTCGCTAACTTTTTGCAACATCCTGGGTAAACAAATGGTCGAATAACACTCGGCATTAAGACTCCTGTGATCTTCAAGTGGAATTGTGCAGATGGGACCCGTGGCTGAAAAAAAAATGCGATCATTTTTTTAGCAAAGTTTCTCACCTGCCTCGCTTTTTTAGGCCTGTTCTCATTTTCAAACACCCATTCACAAGATTGCGGTTTTTTCTCGGTTTCAAAACAATAAATCCACTTTTCGTCTCCTGTGGCAATGTCATAAATAGCATTAGTCCGTGTTCATACTTCAGTAGCATCTGTGAGCACCATTCCACGGGAGCCCGCTTCTGCTCCGCTGTCAGTTCATGAGGGATCCAACGACAACACAGTTTCCGAACTTTTAATTCATTCTGTAAAATTTTCTGAATTTGGCTCATACCAATCCCCAATAGCCCTCGAATCGTCTCATAGGTAATCCGCGGGTTTTCTTCAATTAGCCGCTTAACAGTAGCCACATTACTTTCATTAACGGCAGTTTAAAACCGCCCTTCACGAAATTCGTCATGTAGAGAAACCCGCCCTCTCTCAAATTCAGCAAACCATCTCCTCACGTTGCATCACAAACAAGGTAGTGCTCTTTCCCAAAAGCATTTTGAAGACCAGCTGCACAGTCTAGCGCGGAGTGAGAACTTTTAAAATCATAAAAAATCATCGCTAGGCAGAACTTTGATGTGTGATAAAAACAATTGACAAATGATTTCCCGCCATTTTTTTATTTTTATTTCCAAGAAGGTTGCAACGTTTTAAAAAATATAATTCGAAATTCAAATAGTTTCGATTAGCTAGCTAGAAGGGCAAAAGCTTTTAGTGTGCCCCATGTATTAGTATATTTGTTTGTTATGGGTCAAAACTTGCAAACTTATTTAGACCTACTTTCTCTTACACTACGGAGCGGAAATGTTGCATAGTTTTCATCCTAATGACAATGCATTTTTATGAAAATCATGACTACTCAAGTCAAGGGAACTTCTCAACGGTTAAGAATACAGTTATGAAATTTAGTTTGTTTCTTTGTATTATTGATCTATAATTAAAGCTTGTGTTTTTGAATATCTTTAATAAACCTTGTTTTATCTATAATATATAATTGTTAATTTTGATTTCAAAGATCACGACGGGAATACCAATGCTTTTTTGTGGAAACTGCTAAAGCCACGTGGGTACATCATGCGGCAGGATGGGTAAACGTTAGTGCAAAATTCTATACGCTCATAGAGTTTTCTGTGCCTTAAGGAAAATAAAGCCAGTCCCAGTGGCTAGCGTACCTTATGAGCATTAAGGGTTCCAATATTTGGGATGGCCATTAAACCTTTTACCTATCCACATTGGATCCACTGGCGAAGTTTCTTCTAGGCCAGGTTTAGGTTCGTTCATCAGTTAAGAGTTATTCTGTACTGGAACATTGTTGGGTTATACCTGATACTAACTAGTAAATATTTTTAAGTTTATGGTATCTAAATCCCATTTAGATCAAGGCTATATTTGCTGGATATTGTAATTAGCGCTTAGTTTCGAATACAGTTACAAATTTAGGTTTTCAGCTGCGGATTTTCCAATCGAAGTTTGCGATGCATTGTGGTTTAAACAGGAATTCGCCAGTGTAGACCATTTCCGTTTCCAGGTGATTAATGTGTTGTACTTCCTAAGCCTCGATACGTGCTTTCAGCTCCCGACTGCAATACTGCTCTAACTATTAGGTAAGTATGTGAATACATTTTAAATAGTTTAAACTAAATTGAAGCACTTAGATACGCTATATACATAATATTTAGATTTTCTTACGAAAAAAAAGGCTCGTGCATTTGGGTATCCCCTTAATGCTCCTTAAATGCCCAGTGTACGTTTTTATAATAGAGTGCCTTTAGATGAAGCGCCTTTAAATAACGTGCTTTTAGATTATACAATAAAATAAACAGAACTGAACAAAAATTATTCTTGGAAATGTAAAACATGCTTTCATTTGAAAATCAAATTCAGTTAGCAAATAAAACTGTAACGTCCGCATGTTTGTTTATGACTTGTATTTGCATAGTTGCGTTATCCGCTGGTATGTGTATGAAAAACTATTGATTATTTGTTTGTTTTGAAACATATTTTTTATTATAGACTGACAAACGTGCAGGCTCGAGGTAAATAAATAAACAAAAAAACCTACCTTATGAGATTTTAAGCATATTATTTATAGAGTTTTAAATCCTTAATAATATTACAATTGAAAAAGTAGCTCTGCCTGTCAGTCCGTTCTTGTCACCCCTAAATTACTGATCTGATTTAGATGAAACTTGGTACACAATTACCTAGAATAGAAGTTGATTAAAAAGGGCTAAAAAGGCTACTTTGTATCGCGAAACATAACTTGAAGGGAATAAAACAAATGTTATAAGTTTATACGGAAGTTTTTTGTTATAAAAGATATAACCTCATGTAAGTTTGTAAAAGCAGTGATAGCCTAGTGGTTAGACGCTCTAAGGCTCTACAATAATTTACCTAACGATATAAAAAAAAGTAATACATTTGAGAAAGCTCTTAAAGAATATGTGCTATCACTAAACTAATGTACTGTGTTTACTTTTTATTACCATTATTATTGCACCAGTGAATAATTTGTATTTACTTATAATTTAATATTTAAGGATCTCTTTGTGAAACATTGTTTCTTATGAGAATAAATTATTTAAACCTAATCTAATATCTGTCTCTCCTTCTCCTCTCCGCCCCAGAATTTGAACCCAGGACCTCAGAGGAGGCGGCGCGCACCTCTAATTATCAAAGTTAATTAGCAGAAGTTTATTATCTCTACGGTGAAGCAAAACATCGTGAGGAAACCTGCACTTCTGAGAGTTTTCCATAAAGTTCTCAAAGGTGAAGTTCACCAATCCGCCCATGGCCAGGATGGTGGACTATGTACTCCTTACATAGTGAGTCCCAAGCCCAGTAGTTGCAACTCATAATATAATTGTCCCACTCACAGTATAATTGTCCCACTCACTGCAATGATGAAGTTTGTATCCAAGGAAAATGGGTACAGGCTTATCAAAGAGAAAGATGACTTCAACTCATCGATGGCCCACAACTACTTACGGGTCTCTCCTTATACTGAGCAGACCTAGAGCATACTCCACCACACTGCTCCAATGCCAATTGCAGTGAAGGAGTAGGTCTCTTAAACTGGTCTCCCGCGTTGTCATATTGCGTACAGAAATTCTACGAAATATCGAAATAAAGCGTGTAGTTATGACGAAGGTATATTTTTTTGTAGAGGGATCTAAAATAAACAGGTCATTTATCTTGGAGCGTCATACAGTCATCTGCAACTATCTTTTTAACATTAACCATTTGATGGATGAAAGAGCACAATTTGGCACTTGACGTGGTCGTCTTTGATGCTTTTTTCAGTGGTTTTATTTGAAGAGCAGTATCAATTGATTGAGAAATCTTAATGATATGAAAATAAACCGAAAAATCTTTTATAGTAAATGTGACGAACGGGCGAATATAAACCCAGTACTAACATCAGAATTGCGATAGCTTAAAAGTGTGGTGCTAGGTCCAAAATAGAATTTTGGATTTTTTTTGGAAAAAATATTAATTTTTCGAACTCGGTTTTTCGGAACAATATAGACCAACCCAGAACAACCATCAGAATCGCGATACCTTAAAAGTATGGTGCCAGCTCGAATATAGGGTTTTTTTGGATGTACTCTGAAAGTATCATTCTCAGCATTATGTCCTTTTCTGAACAATGTAGAACAATAGGGAACAACTTTCAAAATGTGTGCAGTGCATATATAAAGTGTGGTACCAATTTCACGGAGGCAATTACATCTTTCGTCTTTCTGTTATCATTCGCGCCAAACAATAATTCACAAATATATGACAATGATGTTTAGTGGTACGGAAAAATAGAAACTACATTTTTCTGTACCAAATGTCCTTCTTATACATTGAAATAGGGTTTGCCGTGAACGTTAGAAAAATGCTTTTTCTCAAGGCTCAGGACCGTTAGTTTAACGTAGGGATGTTGTTTGTCAGAAGTGATAATCCGTTTCAATCGCGCCAACTGTTGTTTAACTTTATCGATCACTTACATCGACAAACATATAGATCAATACATAATAAAACTAGGAGCTTGCTTGATTTACGAATATATAGGTAGGTACCATGATAAAATCTAACCTTTTATATTCGTAGTCTGAGCTAGCTGGACCAGACGCGAGCTATGTTAAATCCTAGATCTATTTATTTGTCTGCATAATAATATAACATCTACGAATGATATATTGAAAACGGAATTGCAGGCAATTGTACGTCATCTCACTTTATTTATTCATTGAATGGTATTAAGAGTATGGCTGTTTCAAATTTATGAACGAAAATTCTGAGTAAGTGGAGCTTTGTACGGAAACAAATATGATTCGGACATATGTATGTATACCAATCTGCCAAATTATGAGAGGATTTTCTTTAAATCTTTCATTCGTTTCCATAGCACGTTTATTTATTAATATTTAACCTGTTTATACTTATGTTAAATTATCAAATGTTTTGTCTTTTAAATTATATTGCTCACGAAATTATAATTGTA
Organism: Asbolis capucinus; assembly: GCA_018249125.1. NCBI lineage: Eukaryota > Metazoa > Arthropoda > Insecta > Lepidoptera > Hesperiidae > Asbolis > Asbolis capucinus. The sequence continues at coordinate 7,520 of DWJZ01002561.1, forward strand.
ACAACAACTGGAGTCGGTATAACGATAAAAGCTTTTTGGAGTTTATCATTATGCGAAATGAGACCGAAAACCCAAGGCAACTAGACTGATATACGTTTCCACTTTGCCTTCCATTAACATAGAAATTTTGCATTATAGCCCAAAGTGTGGAAAGGCGTAAGGCCGGTAGACGTACAAATATGAACGTTTTTAGGATTTTAGGATAATGATTTATTGGGTGTAGTAGTGTGAGTCAGAGCACACGAGCTGAACCCATCCGAACTTTAATCCTTTTGGATTAACATAAAACATAAGACTACTGATTTTACAGATTTTAACATACTTCTAAAACCTTTTTTAGATATATGGGCTTTAATATGACTATTAAACTATTTTCCATTTTAAATATTACTCTAAGACTAAAGGTTGGGATTTTCATTTTAAGTTTTCTCGAAAACAATTCATCGCCAAGGCTATACAATCTACGGGTTTGATTTTCTATTACGAACGGATATTTCGTACTTAATAATACTGCATTATGTAAACTTTTAGTTTATATTATTTATATTTCAAGTGTATTTTATTTGTTTTAATCAAAGAAGTATTATTTTTTTTGTAGTTATCGGCTCTGAGTTGTAAACCTACTATATTTAATTTTTCCTTGGAATTATAGTTCCTTTCTTTTCTTTAATTTTCTTTTTTTGCTTATTCAAATCTTCAAGTTATTATTTTACACATTTCCCAAATATTTTGGTCGTAATTGTATCCCAAGCATTGAATATAATTTTTAGATTTCACGAATTATATACATGCAATAGGCATATATTTTTCCGTTTCCGCGAACACAATGTGAATTGAGGTAAAATACAAAGGATAAAATTTACGAGCACAGTTTGTTAATTGAATAAACAATAAATTGTAACTTGAAACTTTTAAGCGAATTATCGCTTCATGGTATCAATTATAAACGAGATTAACTTTGTCCCACTTATCCAGGAAATAATTCTGGAAATTGAACAATTTGATTATTTATATACCTTATTTATATATATTATTCTGTTTATATATCTTATACCACTTAAACAATAAAAACTGTCAGATCTGCTTTAAAATGATTTATTTTGGATATGTAATAGCCAATGGTTTTATAAAGTGAGGGAGTTAAAGTTTCTAGGCTGGTTAATATGCAAGGAATATTAAAAGTGAGGTTTCAAAATTACGCTTACAGGACATGGCATGTACTTCTTGTACTAGTAGTTCGATACTTTATAAGCAAGGTTGGAATGTAGCTCGCAATAATTAATGCTGTCGTAAAAGTTAACATTTACAATAATTTAATATTAAATTAAATTTAAAAGCGGTGATAGCCTAGTGGTTAAGAATTCGGCCTCCTACTCTAGGGGCCCGGGTTCAAATCCCAGGGCGCACACTTTTGACTTTTCGAAGTTATGTGCGTTTTAAGCATTTAAATGTCACTCGCTATAACTGTGCAGAAAAACATCGTGAGGAAACCTGCATGCCGGGGAGTTTGCAAAACTCAAAGTTGTGAAGTCTGCCAATACGCATTTGGCCAGCGTGGTGGACTATGGCCTTAACCTTCTCATTCAGAGAAGACACCCGTGCTCAATAGTGGGCCGTGATGGGTTAAGATATAATGAAATACAAATTTAGATAAGAATACAATAAAACTCATTGAACAAATGTTTAGTAACAAGGGAGTTCATGAATATCACCCGCTTGTTAAGAGGAATTAACTAAGAGTATTTAATTTACACATACTTGATGAAACGTTTTGTCCGTAATTACGAAATACAATTAAACTAGAGGTTGGATAGGAGGTTGAGAGAGCGAAGGTCTGCGTCGCGAGCTGGCCTGTCAAGCAATTTACTACAAATGTACTTGGAATAGTTTCACTTAGCTTTGTTCTGTTAATTAATGCCATCAATCATTACCAGCATTTGTCAGCGTATCTTGGTTGAGAGGCGTCAACGTGATAAATTGCTTCGAAATCACGCGGTCTGCTGCTTCAATAAGTACCTACTTACCTATTATTGGCTATTTTTGTGTTCTACGATTGTAAAAATATATTTAGTTCGCTGTATTTAGGACTAAAGTTAGTTACCTCCCTAGTTTGGTTATTGTAACCGTAATTAATACAAGAACTCCCTAGTAATTTTGGAACCTTTATAACTTGACCTCGTCTATATCTTTGTATCTTTGGACAACTCACACACGGCTATCTGAACCCAAACTAAGCATTAGCTTGTACTGGTGCTGTTCAGGCAACGGATAAACATAAATATATACTTTTTAAATACATATTTGAATAGATATTTCTTTTACACACCCAGACACACAGAACAAACATACCTGCTCATCACAGAAAAGTTTGATCTGGGTGGGAATCGAACCCACGACCTCCGGTATAGTAATCGGGTTCACTAACCACTACACCAAGCGGCCTGTCAATCTATCTATCTGTCAAGACATCTGTTCGTCCGCCTAACAGTCCAAACGAAAAGATGTAGATCTAGATAGTTCTAGAAGTCACGTCAGTTGTAGTTAGCCACCTACCTAAATACATTTAGAAAGCGTCGGAAAAACAATAGGAAATTAAAGAAAAGCGTGGCTGCAAGCCGTAGATTGAGGTGCACTATTGAGCTTGGGTCTCCCCTCATACTGAGGAGGTGTGGTGGGGCCTACCCAAATCGAAATTTTTTATGCCGCCCGTGCCTCTAACGTGGCTTAACATTTGTAATCCGTAGCACAGAAACGCTCACGACATTATTGCCACTAGCGGTCTCCCATCGTACCCCCCGCGCCCTTTAATGTTGCCTAATTTTCATCAACTACAATACAAACAAGCCGCCGTTCTACGATTGTTTCATTGGTAGAAAAGCTTGTTAAGCAGTTTTGGCAACTGCATTGCGCCGACTATATGTCGCAGTGATTCACCAAAGTGTCGAACAGGGAATTCTCTCTTATCCAAGTGTTCGCTACGCCCAATGGCGGAGTTTGCTAATCTTCCCATTAATTACCCGGCACTGAACTAAGACGAAAATCTCATTTGTCGGTGTTAGCTTAACTTTGTTCGCAATTTCAATATCAAAATAAAGTAATTGAGGTATAAAAATTCTTATAAAGTTTGTAGTACCTAAGGCTTTTTGTTTGCAATTCAATGAGATTAAAGATGACCTACTTTGATTAAATACTTTTTAGGAAAAAAAGGAAAATTATTAGATAAATAAGGAATTCTCCTTACTTTACAGGATTAGCTACAAGTTTCATTTACTTGATAATGTGGTCAAATAAATATGAATCGAGATACCAGAAGAAGAAATATGAAAATAGAGTATCACATAGTTATTATCTAGAATAATTATTTTCTTAATTAATAAGAGCAAGTTCTCGAAGGTATGAGAAGCCAATCTGCACTTGGCCAGTTTGGAGGACTATGGCGTGAAGCCCTTATATTGTGAGTTGAAACCCGAGCTCAATAGTTGGACAATTATGGGTTGCCATTATGATTAAGAAATATATTTCACTTGGGGTTTGTTTATATGAATAAAAGCGTACACCATACTACACATATACATACCAGCTCATACCATACTAGGAACCTGTGCCGCAGGTGGTACAGACAACACATTAAACATACGTGACACGTGACCAAACTGTATGCCTGTCACGTAAATTTCTGCTCTGTTCTGGAATCCCGGGACTACCAAGTAGGATGCTGCAATTTCTCAATTTATTAAACAACCTCTAAATATTACGTGGCGAACAATAAAATTGTGTTTTTTTATGGATATTTGTTACTCCTTCCACAATAACTACTGAACGTATCTGATTGGAATTTGACTATCAGATATTATAGTCTGGAATAATCTGACAGGCTGGTTGATCTAGGGGTTAGTGAATATGACTGCTAAACCGAAGGTCGTGGGTTCGAGTCCCATCCAGGTCAAACTTTTCTGTGATGAGCAGGAATGTTTGTTCTGTGTGTCTGGGTGTACATATCTATATAAGTATGTATTTATTAATATATGTATGTTTATCATTTGTCTGATCACCATAGTACAAGTTGACGCTTAGTTTAGGCGTGTGTGAGATGTCCAAACATATTCATTATTATTATTCATTATTATAATACATAGGCTACTTTACACCACCATAATACACCACGCAGGTGATGCCGCGGTTACAAACGAATCAAAACTAAAATTTAATAAAATTGTAACAGATGCACTCAGAGAGTGCAGTAGAAAAAGATGGAATTAAAATGCCCTGGGGTTGGGAGCGCTAAGGGTACTTATACGAGTTGGGAACAAACAGGCAGAGCGAGAACCATATGGCTTGTAGTTTTAGAATTGGAGTGAGAGTCACCTGTGGTTAGAGTTTAATTTACTGACAGTTTAAGATGCTTGCTTATGAACAAAGGGTACTTACGTAATAAAGCCACTGCGGCAAAAATTAAATTTAAAAGTAAAAAAAAACGCAATCTTATTTTCTAACTACAGTAGCCTTGTTGTTTACACGCAGCAACTTTATTTTATCCACACGAATAACAACAATAAAATGACTGATATATGTAGATGTTGACCGGACGCCCCAGTAACGCAGGGTCGCTACTTCTTGAATAATAACAGAAACGTAACTAACCTGACCTATCAATTTAACATATAAATTCACATTAACATTAACTTGCAATACCGAAAAAAAGTTACTGATTGTTTTTTTTTTTATTAAACTAATTGAAGATACCGTACAGCTGCTAGCAGTGGTGGTAAATGCAAGCACAGTTACGATGTAAAAAAAACAAAATGTAGTACGTAAGAATTCAAAATATAAGTGTTAGTAAATATAACTACTTAGGCAAATAAGTAATACGGTGATTGATAACACATTTGACTTATAAACCATGGTCAAACCACAGCCATTTGGTGCCCAAATTATCTGCTAAATTGCTCTCGTTCAAAAGCCAAATCCTTGAAGCGGTCCTGGGAAGCCGTAAACGTAAACAACATCAATCAATCACTATTCAGACAAAATAGAATACATTTTCTGGCATACATACCTACGACGCATATATGTATGTATCTTGTTATATAGGCATCTAATCGTCTTCGTGGCACACGAGATACATATTAAGTATCATTAATTCTTCATCTTTATTATGTTAAACTACCTATGGAAAAAAAGAATTATTTTGTCTATTAAAGAAAAGGTATGATAGCGTGGAATGCTACAGATAAATAAGAACTTGGAGTAGCAGATTCTTTAAAACCATATAAAGCGTATCAAATAAATTCAATTAATTCCTAGTATCTAAACTTCGATCAACAATTAACTAGACATAGCACCCCATTTCAATGAAATCCGCATTATTAATAGATATTTATTGTCTATACTTCTTCAGTGGTATAATAACGTACAAAGAAACCAATATCTTATAATGCTTTTTCCGTTATAACCTTACTAGGTACAAGTTTGCGCGTTCATTGGCCGACTTGGTTTTGGTCAACACTTCTGGCGGTAATGCTTAAAGTTCACAAATTTAAAACTTGAAACTAAAAGCTTACAGATTAGATTCGGTTAATACATGTACAACTTTCAAAACTATCTACATATACTATAATAATAAAACTCAAAGTGCATTTTTTCTGTACATTGAATTTTTTTTTAAATTTTAATGAGGGGGGACTCTAATATTGAGATAGAGCACGAAAATATATTTTTTGGAATTATCGTCTGTCTGTCTGTCTGAACGCGCATCATGTGACACCTCCTGGACAAATTTCGATGAAACTTTGTAAAGTTATCACTTATATCCCCGATTAACATTTAGGATAATTTTGATTCCGAACTATTAGGAGAAAGAAGTTTGTATGGGAATTTTCTTAAATGTCAATCGATGTGCTTGAAATTTGCAACAAACATGCTTAATTAAATTAATGATATATGTATGTGTTTCTTAGTTTTTTGATATTTTATATAAAGAAAAAAAAGGCAAAATAATGTAAATATTTTGAAATTTTCAATACAAGTTCTTGGGTGATACGTGTATGTGTTTACCTTTAATTTTAAAGTTATGTATCCTTAATATAATACATATATGTATATATTCACCGTTTCTTTAATTTCATATTATAAAGCATAGAAAAGGAGGGTGAAATTTTGTACTAAAATGCCTCTCAATATACGAGTACAGTAGTATTTATTTTGGAAGTTAACTTTAGTTGACTTTAAATCTCGAGAAATTCTTATCATTTAGGAAAATTTTCATCCCTAAGCATACTAGAGTTCCTTTGCGATGCGGGATGAAAGTTTATATTGGATCCACTGGTAGTAAAAAACAATGTGTATATATGTAAACGAAACTGCGGGTACTGCTAGTTCCAAAATCATTATCACTTAGTGTCGCCAAAGGAAGAAATATCAAGAAAATATGCATGCCTTAGAATACCCTATAAAGTTCTCAAATAGCTTGTGAGCTCTACAAGTCAACAATTCAACAGCGTGCTCCTTACATTGTGAGAGGAAACCACAGCGTGATTTAGGAAAAATGTTAATAACAGAGAAAACAGTTCAGGACTGTATGATTCCTCATCCTACTCTTACTACCTATTACTATATACTTATATTAGACTGTACACATTAGCCTGCTCCCTAATTCTCGTTGTGAATAGAATCGAAATTGAATGATTTCAGAAAACTTATATTATTTTCCAGCATCGTCTAGTTGTGGGCTTAAACTAATAAAGCGTAAAATTAAACATATTAAGCCGTATTTAATTGTCAAAAGCAATCAACGAATTTACCCCTGGCTGCGTTGTAAACGATGGTAATGAAGAATTGTAACTCATAGAGTTAATGACGAACCATTGTCTCATGTAACTTGCTCAAATTGTTTCACTGACATCGCACCATTGAACAAGCATTATATAAATTAAATGACACGGATGAACGGTATAAGGGGTAGTCGAACAGCCACATTTAAAAAGTGATTAAACAATTCTAGTTTAATACAATATTTAAGTATTTGCTCTGTACTTTTTCCCATGTTTTATTTTAATGTCATGAAATTAAAATAATGCGAAAATACCAAGGCCACTACACTGGAAGCAATTTGAAGGTTTTTCTTCAAAGGTGACCTGTATGTGGTACAAAGGTTGTACCCATACGATGAACGTAGTTGCAAGGATTTTCTAGCAGTTTGAGTTTTAGTGCCAACCTATAAACTACGTATTATGCTCGAAGAACTTGTAAAACGTGAAGGTCCGTAAACAATTGTGACGAACGAATTAGAAAATTACTCTGAACATTATACAAAAAACCGCACGAGCACTGAATAAATTCGTTAATGTTTTTGCGAACCTAGCAACATGTCGTAAATTATAACTCGTTGACTTAAAACTACGTGGGATTTTACGAGGCTCGTTATGCATATTTTTTAATACAGTAAGCAAAAGTTGTTACTTGTGCTGCTGATACTGGGAACGAGAAAATAATGTTAAATTAACTCACTTAACTAAACTGAAAGTAACGTAAGTAAAAGTACGTTTTTTATAAAAAGTAACATTTTTATAAAAAGATTATTGACATTATTTTTATTCTCCACTAATCTGCACTGGAGCAGCGTGGTACAGTAAGCTCCAGGCCTCGCTATTAAGCCAATATAACAGAGGGTAGTGAATTGTAGGTTGTTCGTTGTATTCATATTTAATCAAAGCCTTCAAGGAAACTTTTAAAAAGGAGGTAAGAAAAGTGGATGATTAATGTTACGTTGTTTGCTTGCCAAAACCACGAAGCTAAGCCTTAGCCAAGGATTAACCGGAGTTAAATTAATTATGATTCTGGTAGCCAGACAGGCACCATTTTACGTCAAACAAAATGTCAATATTAAATTTTAACAGCTAGAAAATCCTGCAAATGTTCTGTAACCGCTATACTATTAAAATAAAAAATAAATATTAGGAATGATACCGTAGTGTTCCACGTCGGTATGTACTTCATGACATATTGAAATCTTTTATTTAAATGTTATATCACATTGATAAACATTTTCTATGGAAGCTTATAGATGTATCCTGCTTCCTACTAATATTATAAACGGGAAAGTTGAAAAGTTTGTGAAGATGGATGGATGGAATTGTTCGTTATTTTTTTCTTTTTTTATATTATAAGCAGATAGGTCACCTGATGTTAAGTGATCAGTGCCGCCTATGGACATTAGTAACACCAGGGGCATCACCAATGCGTTGCCGGCCAAGGAGGAATAGGTGGACCCGTCTGTTGTAGGTCCCCATGTCATAGCTATTAGGGAACACTGATGCAGGGAGTTCCTTCCATAATTTACATGTACGAAGCAGAAAATGCCGTGAAAATCGCGCTGTTGATGAACGCCAGGTATCCAGGTGGAACCAGGTTTTGCATGAGGAGGAGCGGTGACGAAAATTCGCCTCAAATTGTTCCCCTTTCACGCAAAATTAAATAAATGAAATTTGGTTCAGATAAATAATAAATAGTCTAAAATAACAAATAGGTAATTTTTCTATAAGCGTACTTACCATGCAGGCAAAGCTGCAAGCCTTTAGTCTTTAATAATTTGGCTGATCCGTTAGTATTCCACATTTTCAAGTTACTGTTCCCGTTTTCAATGTTACTGTTCCCGTAATGTAACTTGCTAGCAGTAAGTTGACAATATTTTACTGTCTAATGGGTCTCGCACACTTAAGTTGACAGTGGCGAGACAGTGCTCTCGGCCGAGTAGTAGTTTTTACCGAGTGGACCGAATTTGATAACTTTTTTTTATCAAAAACTTGTGCTTGCCATTTAGTCCCATTTTATTTTGAGCGATATCTGATGAGCAATTTTTGAATTATTCTGAATAATACGTGTGTAATTGGTGAGATTACGTTGACGATCTTGGCAGTGTATTTTATGTAGAATTTATAGGAAGTCTCTTCTTGTAAATGATAATGTAATATATATCTTGTAAACTTTCTTAACGGTTTTTAGTAACAATATATACTTCATACAACAGGGGATATTTAATAAAAAATCCCATTTATCTGTTTTTAATTGTGATATATTTTTTTTATTATACATAAGTTAATTATTATACATAAGCTTGACTACGAACCCACCAGATGGTAAGTGGCGATGAAGTTTTCGATGGTAAAGCGGACTAACTTAGTAGAAAGTTAAAAAAAGTAAGTAAAAAGAAGTCTACTAAGTGTATAAACCTATTCACTTTTGACTTGAAGACTTGTGCATAGTAAACCCAGAGGGGACAATTTATTCCAGTCCTTCGCAGTACGGGTGATTAAAGATGAGGTGAAGCGCGTTTTGCCGCAAAAAGCGGAAAAACTGCTGGCACAGACATTATTTTTTGTACAGGTAGGACACACTACCGCGTTTTCCTTGTATTATTTTAACAGATAAGCAAAATATTCCTGCTATTTTTCACTCATAACTCAACATAAAATGAGCTGTACAATCTACACGTGACTCTTGGGAGCTTTTATTTGTGTCTTTGACTATTAATAACAGTAACGAGGCGAATAGTGCCATCAATCACACACATCAAACACAGCGGCGAGATAGCAGTTCTATTGTAGCACAGTTACTATTGATTTGTACAACGATTAATGGTATTAGTTACGTGAAGATAACCTAGTGACATGTAGGTTTTAATGTCTGTCGAAAGAGAGGCTATGGGTTCAAAAAGTTCTGGGTTCCAAGTTATGTGCGCATCAGAAGTTGATTATCACTTGTCCGGTGAAGGAAAATCGTGTGGAAACCAGTACTCCTGAGAGTTTTCCATAAATTTCTCGAAGGTATGTGAAGTCTACAAATCCGCACATGGCCAGCGCCAGCAACTATGACCTGTGTCCCTCACGTTGTGACAGGAGAGCCGAGCCCAGCAGTGGAACAGGTAAGGGTTGCATTTCTAGTGAACCTAGTGAACCAGGCTTCCATCTTGGTTGACTCTCCTCGGACTGAGGAGGCCTCGAGCATACTCCACCACGCTGCTCAAATGTGGGTTGGTGAAGGCGTGACTAACCCAAATTTCGGTAGTTTTAATACCGCCCGAAGCTCTTAGCTTTAAATGCCTTCCGAAGCACGGAAGGGTTTAGGAATTTTTTGTGACATGCGGTCACCCATCCTCCCACTGACCGCGCCGGCTAGTGCATAACTTTTTCGATCACATATAATCGAAACGAGCCGCCGGTCTATGAACACTTCAAAGCTTAATTAAAATATTGTTACCTAATTTCGTATACCAACAATTTACGAGGTTAACCTGAAGCTTGCCAAAGCTTGCCTTTCAATGTTGTAACATTATATTCAACTGAACTTAATTGCCTTCGTTTCACTTCGGGAAACCAATGCCTCTTAGTAACTCTATTATAATAGCCACTTATTGTAATAGGAACTTTAAGTAGATATTAATATCATGAACCTACATCCATTTCGTCGTTTTAAGCGTCAGCTTTGGGGGTATTTTAAGAGTTCCATGCCTTAAAAGGAACAAAAGAGATCCCTTATAGGATTACCAGGAGGTTTGTCCAACTTCGACTGCAAATCTTTCGTTCTGCAAAGATTTCAGACAATCAGTTTCTAAGTTAATTTTGTCAAGGGATCCAAAACTATTAAAACTATTCCTCGTTTGTTAACGAATGTTTACAATCTTTAGATTTGGTTATAAACATTAATATATACATGACCACATCGTAAAATGTATCACTTGAAGAATCCACGTTTGGCCATATGATTCGGGCAGTCCGTGATATACAATAAGTACTTATTATCAAAAAAATATTCGAAACATTTAAGAATGCATTTGAAACAAATTATTAGAATGGCATGGCAATGGAAACTTGCACAATAACTGTTTCGTATTGAGGCACTAGCACTTCAAATAATTATCATTTGAAATTCGACTTCCGATGACTTTGTTTTTCTTTCCAGATTTAGACTTCTTTCCACATAATTAACGTCACTATATGACTTCACCACAGATGTCGTATCTCCTTCCGAGTAAATAAAATCAGACAAACCTAATCTAACATAATCCTTCTCGTTTTAGTTGTAATTGTATCAATACCTCGGCATCTCTCATAATATACTATACAGTCGAATAAATTGTTGGTAGAGGCAACAGCAGTGGCGTAACCTACCATCTGAGGTTCTTGGCAAATTTATTGGTTTGGGGACCCAAGAGTAATTGTCACGTTCTTACGTATTTAATACTAATGGTTACCCACGGCTTCGCCCGCGTGATCTATATGTATAAAAATGGATGGTTGCGAGTTTGTTTGTTTGTCCTTTATAGAGTCTGAAATGGTAAGAGATAAAGCACCGGTGTACTTAGCAACTTTATTCACAATGCTCTGGAATAGGTTTTGGTTCCAAAATGATATCGATCGAACACATGGTTTATGACTTAGTAGGAACTCGCTCCGGGTGCTGCTAGTAAGTTATAAAGGAAAACCTGGATGAATGCACGATCCCAATTAATAGTCCCATTCCTATGTCATTATTTTATTGGGAAAATTTTTATGGACTAAACTCAGGAACACAATATATGCACTACACAGAGTGAAAGGGAGATTAGTGCAGATTTCTTCGTTCTATTTTGGTCCCAT
>DWJZ01002562.1:0-19148 GCA_018249125.1 Asbolis capucinus
TGCTTTCCTGTACTTTCCAGAAGTTCTATTTTTAAATTTCTTCTATTCTGCTCACACATTTTCTGTCCTGTGTTTTCTTTTCTATTGCGCCCATAAAGTTCTAGAAATTCTAATTTTAAATTTAAAGAATCTACGCGACAATATAATTATAATGTATATATATTTACAACAAATAGAAATAACATCAGTGAATGTAATTCTTCCCCCTGGTACCCCTGGGTCCTCCTCTGGGTTCCCCGGGCAATTCTCACGGTCAGACGCTGGATACGGCCATGATTACGCAATTCATTTACGAATAGGTATATTAATTAACACATTATCTTTTTCACTTTTGAAAAAGTCTGAGAATAAACCTTATTGTTATAATTTTATTAAAATTATCCTTTCCTCAAAAGTGAGGTTTGTTGTTACGGTTGTTGAAGTCTGTAACTGATCGTTGTCAGTAAAAGGAAAATGTTTAGGATAAACTATTACTAGGGGTTTTACTAGTATTATTTTACTAGGGGTTTTTATTAACCAATGGAAACCAAAACGATAATTTTAGATTTTTATCTAATTTTCGGATTGTCTGTGCTTTTGTGTACGCTAATATCATAAATAACTAAACGGAATTGTATGCGGCTTTAACTGTGTTATTTAACAGTTATTGTGCTAAGCTTGATTAATATTTAAGTTGTATTTAAATCAGTGAACAAATCAAAATGACACGTCACTTCAAAAAATTACATTTACGGTCATTAGCTACACAAAAGCGAGCGAAAGTTACTCGTTATAGCAAACTGTAACCTATAACTATCCCAGTACTGGGCTTAGGTTTCTTCTCATAATATGAGGGTTCTAGGCTATAGTTTACCATGCTAGACCTTCACACACCTTTATCGAAGCAAGTGCCAAATTAACTAGTAATACGCACATAACTTAGTAAAAAGGATCGCGCCGCATTTCAACCCACGTCATCGGATTCGAGAGATCAAAGTTGAAAACATTACGCTCTCACTGCGTCATTGTATTCATTAAATAGTTTTTGTTGGTGTTTCGGAATTTTTTTCCTTATTTTTATTTTTTTTACCATTGTAGACACTGTTTTTTACATTTTGTTGCTTTTTTATATTACTGTTATTACTGTTATTGTTTTTGCGTTATTTATTGTTATTGTTCTTTTATTCTCAGTTTTCCTACTGGTTTCACCTTTTCCGATTTTGCGGGGTATGCACTGAAAACCAGCAGTTATGTATCCGTCATACAAAATGACGCCACATAACAATTATACTGGGTTAGTTAGAGAGAGCCTTTTCATCGCTACAAACTGTTTATTTATTTCAATTGTTATTATTTTACATGTAGTTACGAAATAAATTCTTCGTTTCTTCTTTCATAGTAGGTACATAGTATATTTTATATGTTCTTCGTTCATAGTATATTTTATAATTATTGTAGCCATGCTAAAATTATAAAGCAGAAGCCACATCAATCCTGGCTACATCTGCAGCGCTAATGGCTCGGGAATTAGGCCACGTGATGCAATTTTTCATTCTGTCAGTAAGACGCTAGCTTCGACGGCTCTCATATGAGATACCGCGCGCCGGATAATGCTGTATTCTTGCGGTGAATGGTTATTTTTACGGTTAAAGAGAAAATTGTACGCATCTTACTAAATATTTTGTCGCTAATGACTGACTTATTTGTATACAAGGGTCTGCCTGCGGCTTCGCCCGCAACTTACTAAATATTTTGTCGCTAATGACTAACATATTTGCATGTTAGAGTCTGCCCGCGGCTTCGCCCGCAACTTAGTAAATATTTTGTCGCTAATGACTAATTTATTTGTATACTAGGGTCTGCCCGCGGCTTCGCCCACGTTGTCCTACTAATTTTATAAATTTGAAATTTGGATGGTATAGAATGGATGTTTACTGATTCACGCGAGAACTACTTACCAAACTGAATACATTGTACGCAGAGATATATTCTTACCTGGATTAACACATAGTCTACTTTTTATCGACGTGTCTAACACAAGGGTGAAGCCGCGGCCGGTTGTATGTTAACAAAATTTAGTATATGTCTAAAATTTCATTCAGTTCCATTCAGTAGTTTAGGTGTGAAAAGTCAAACAAATAGACAGAGTTACTTTCACATTTACATTAGTATATATTAGGATGTCCAAGAATATGTTATGCACCTGGGAAAAGTACGAGCAGGTATATATAAAAATTACATTACATTATCCGTTTGCATAACTTTAACATTAGGTTTTTACGTTCTATTTTTAAACTAAATCCACTAACGTATAACTCCGTGTTCCAGTTTTAAAACTGCAACCATGTCACATAACTATTTAACGTAATGACAAGTTCAAACACTCATTACACACGACGAGGGTGTAAAACGGCAAAATGAAATACCACAGCGCCCTCTGTGACATACATATTTTTATTTTTTAAACGTGAAAGTATTCACTAATATTGCACAGATTAAAAGGCACTTGGCATACGAACGTAACACGTCAGTCTATAAATATTTTATCTGTAACATGCAAGTTGTGTCACTATAAAACTATGAACGAGTCTTTTGATTACCGCAGCATATATTATCTACTGACTGACATGTTAAATACTTTTTTGCTGTTAAGCTGAAGTTTAACATGAAGAACGTTAAAATAAATTTTTAGTAAATTTATAAAATCAAGCTTTTATATAAATTTATTTGAAAAAGCGTAAATTGTATTTTCTATCTGTATTGTTAACTATTGTGGAGTTTTATTGTCTGAAATTAGCTTCGTGTAGTATCAGATCATGTTTAGAATAAAATTCCTTGTCATCGGAACTAAAGTTGTTCGCAAAATTATGGCGCCGTAATAGTTTTGTTTTTAATATCCTAGTAATGTTGACTAATATCATAAATTCTAAAATATCTGTCTGGCTGACTATTAACTTTTTACGCCTGAACTACTAAACCAATTCTTATGATACTTGGAACAAAAGAACAGAAATTGTGGAAAAACGTAAACCTTTTTTTGCGAAAAAAGGCTTTAACGGGTGGAAAGAGGGTAAAGAGAAGGATCGAAGGGAGGGGTTCCTCGTAGACTTGGTATATGAAAGTCGGCTCTGCCAAAATATAACTAGGAACCACTTACTTCGCATGCTTTAAGAACTTTATGAGACGCTCTCAGTATGCCAGATTTCCTCTGGATATTTTTCTTCGTCTACGTATAAAGGTAACGTCGCCGTCTTTTACATATCTCGCAAACCGAAAGCGATTCGATAATTTTGTGATAATTGCTCATAGACCGCAAATTCGTTGGTATCAGCGATAAGAGTGTTATTTTATTAGTACTGTCGCTACTTTCGTCGCAAAAAGCACAAAGAATCTATCAGCGAGTGTTGTGCAAACGATCGCGTATGTAACGCGATTGTTTGCGCTGTTGTCGCTGATCGCTTGCTGCCTGCTCGCTGAACGCAAAGTTTAGATAATAGGGCTGCGGGTCGCGAAGTATTTACGGAACCCTGCCAAAAGCGAGAGGTCCCATTTCCAAGTTTTCACATCTAAAATTTATCAGTGGCGCGTTGGAGTACATTTAAACCGAGCGCCAGCCTAATTGTAATTAAAAACGAAATTAATTAAAAAGATAACGCGCAGAGAGCATCTCGTTAAGTATTTACCACTCATGTAAGGTTCGCAGAAATCTCTTTACTTTTATTTCGATTAATAAATAAACTCTCATACCAACTGACCTCTGTGGAATTTTGGGTGAGTGGATTTTCGATTGACTTTTATACACAAATTAAATGTTAAATATACAACGTAATTTAAATGTTAAATACATAATTTATTTATGTCTGTTATTCACATTAACTTCTTAGGTGCTTATTCGTTGTTCTCTTGACAACTCCCACGTAGTCCGATGGCGTGTTAATGGAAGCAGGAAAGGCATACCTCTCCGTTGATTCCAAGGCTGATTGATTGCATTTAGTGACACAAACCCAAATATGAGATATTGCTCCATATATGGCCGAACCTGAGCTCTGTTAAAGATTGAAAGTTGCCACTGAGTAAAGTAACTCTTCATCCCCCCAAGTTCCTCGATGCTGCCTAGACCTTGGGTTCGATGAACCGCCTAAATTTCCTTCGAGGAAATCTCAATTTTCAGCAGCTGAAGACGGTTGATGAATTAATTCCCAAGGTCTTAAAAGATCAATTTCGGAATTTCAGGTAATCCACGTTTGAATTTGAGTGAATTGAATTTCAGAAGGTTGTAATGGCCCCATTTGCATACTACCCGTAGTGTTAGACTCGTGCGTGCCCAAATGGCTCCGGTTTTCAAATTATATATTTTTTATGACTTTTTTTAACTTCCAGTATATTACTGTTTGACCACGATCTCGCCTTATGATAAACGGCGATGTGGTTCAGTTGGTAAGGCGCTGTAATTTAGCAAAAGTTTCACTCTTGACTTAAAGACATCGACAATTGAACGAGAACTGAAGGAGGCTTATTCCAGTCTTCCGCGATACACACGACAAATCAGTCCACTCAATAGAAAGTTCTGAGGTAACTAAAAAGGTTTGAGGTAAAAAAAAAGAATTGAGTGTATTTTTTTTATATGTGTTTAGTGAGTGTATTTTTTTTATATGTGTTGCCTCAGAACTTTTTACTTAGTGGACCGATTTTGATAATTTTGTTTTGATCGAAAGATGGTGCTGGTCATGTGATCTCATTTTATTTTGAGCGACATCTGACAAGCAGTTATGGAGTTATTCTTATTTTTAAAATTTTTCTTTTTATTATTTACCTCATAATTTTTTTATTGCATGTACTGATTTTAATGATCCTTTTTTACTTTTTACGTGTATCGTATGCTCATGTATTTCTAAGCGACACCTGACGAGTTGTTTTTGAGTTACTCCGATTTTTGCTATTCTTTTTTTAATTTTCAAAAGCTAATACTTGTCGGATAATTGCATGTAATTTTGGGCGACACCTGACGGTTTGTTTTGGATTTAACTTTAATAATGCGTAATTAACTGGTTGCGACTACGTTGCCAATGATAGTTTCATTGCGTTATTTTTTGGAGGCATATGAAAGCGGTTTTTTTTAAATATTAAAAACCATTAGTAAATATATGTCACAAGTATGGTGCAAGAAATTTGAACCTTTAAAAATTTCAATTAGGTATTCTATATTTGTCGAAATATGACATAAATGAGGTATCATTCCCTCATATTCCCTTCCATGTTAGTAATTATAAACACAGAAACAATTTATTGTAACAGAGAACAAACGTGCAACGAAAATAATATGTACCATGCTGCATAATAAAAGCGAAGCATTAAAATTGATATAGAAGCTCCTAAAATATACATTATTCTAAACGTTAGCAATAAAATTCTGTACAAGCTTGTGAGTTACTTAAGTAAACTTTTATACGCTACGACCACGACGTTCGACACGACTTGCCAACGATTCTATACATTTTTGTAATTTGACTGAATATTTTATAGCTCCTTACGAAATGGTAATGTGTAAAAGTTTGTATTAATAAAATATTTTTTTGTTTTATTTTATTTTGTAACTGCGTTTATTATTTGCGGGCTTGTCTGTATCCTAAATGGTCAATTATGTAAGGCATTAGGTTGAAGAAGCGGTGACCGCTAGTAGAAAAAATTCTTTCACGTTTCCGTACTTCAGAGGACACGAAAAACCGTCGATCCCAGTTGATATCAGGTCAAGATGGCATAAAATCTCCCGATACATTGATTAGATACTTACCCCTCCACCAATCTGAATTGGAGGAGTACGGTGAAGTGTGCTTTAGGCCTTCTCAATTATGAGAAGAAAATCCTGATCAGCAGAGGGAAGTCATTTTGTAAATCGTCGCAAATTTCTTAATACAGTTGTGTATTAGGTGCTTTTCCAGTTGTTGCTTTAGAAAAAACTATGACTCAGAACATCGCAATAAATAAAGATTAGTTTAAGCTATATTTTATCATCTTATTGTTTTTGTATATTTATATATTACTAATCTTATTTTTAATCACTTTAAATTAACGTGATATTTATTAGTGTTAGAAAAATGCTGGTGATTTTATAATTTTAATTAAAAATCGTGCAGTTTGATGTAAATGGCATTTCCCACGTCGTCCTACGTGGAGTAGCGATGAAAGTGAGTACATAATTAATGGGTTCTAATTCGGACGGTGTAATCAACTGATACACTCGAGGCGAGGGAAAAGTATAATTTTGCAGTATATTCTGTCTAGAAGTGCTATTGCTAGACTGTCGAGCATGCGACGGCAGAATGAAAATAGTTGACAATCATGCAAACATTATAAATATAAACATTTTGGAGGATGGAATATTACAGCGTTGCTAAGTATTTGATATTGTCAGCGTAAAATCTTTTTTAGTAACAAGGCCAAATCTAAGCGCAATCAACTTCCGAATAAATAATTACTCAGTTTCACATTAATAGTTACTTGTTACAGTTATTTATAACTAGTAGTTGCAATTATACTAGTTGAAATCTATATTATTGGGTAGCAAGCCCAAATTGACAGTTATAAGTCAAGGTATTTTTACATTACAAAATAAACAGATTGTGCAAGTATGTGTGCGTGTGTATATTATGCATGTATGAGCGTATAATACAAATAAGTTTACCATATTCATTTACAGTATCACATTCGCACATATCACAGCGTAGCGCAAGATACACCAAGAACATCAGTAAATAAATAAATATCTTTGGACAACTCACACACAGTCACCTAACCCCAAACTAAGCGTTAGCTTGTGCTATGTTGATCAGGTAACTGATAAACATACATATATACTTTTAAATACATACTTAAATAGATATATTTATTACACAGATTACACATTATTACAGACACATATAACAAACATTCCTGCTCATCACAGAAAAGTTTGACCTGGGTGGGAATCGAACCCACGAACTCCGGTGTAGTAATAAGGTTCACTAATCACTAGACCAACCGGCCTGTCAAGTCAGAATACAGTAAGCAGGCCCATTTTTTCGTCCTGCAGTGTACTCGTGAAATATTATAATAAAAGCGTCTTATTAAAGTTATTCACGCTCATTTGAAAGGAGTAATGCCTCTACATTTAATTTGAATTTAGGTTATAATTTTTCGCAATCTACGCTTTCACGGCCAACAGTGTAATCAGGCTAATTGCCTGAAAATACACTTGGTAATGATGGACGTTTTGTTGGAGCCAGTGTGGGGTAATTTCTTGGAAAGGCGAAAATAAGAGCTGGAAACAAAAACCTTGAGGGCTCTTGTTGTGCCCTGTGGGACGCTCTCGCCGGTTTTTTAAGAAATAAAAGAAAAAACATTTGTTTCGATGCTAAAATAATATCAAACTGTGTAAAAGTACGGAATAATTTATAGCCTTCATTTACAAAATTACAACATTATTGATGTAAAAAAATGTGTTATGTTACATAATTATAGCGACAAAGAACGCTCACTCAGTTTAAATATTGTGAGCCACCCATAACCCAACTTCTGGTTTTCAGTAAACCTTTTTTCAAAATACGAAATTTTTTTCTTAGTATTACGACTTTTTAAATTTAGTCTTAAGAATAGAAATTAAATAAACAATTCTATGTTAAAGGCAGAAGAAGCTGTGATAGCCTCACGGTTCTCACAGACGAGAGCCCTCGATTCAATTAACATGTGAAGGAAGTTTACGAGTAAACCTGCACTCCTGAGAGTTCCCCATAAAGTTGGGGACTAACCTGGTTGACTAACCTGGCGACTGGCCTATGCCCCTAACATTCTGAGAGACACGAGTCCAGTAACGGAACAGTACTAGGTTGCAATTATGACGATATGCCATTTAGTATTGCGAACGACCCAACTTGTGGCTGCAAATCTGGTTTCAACCCATTAACGAACCACTAGAGGACGAGTTTGCTCATTACTTAGCAGGCCTAGAGCATAATCCAAGCTATTCAAATGGATGGCGGGATTAGTGGCGAACATGAAGGTAATTCTTTTGCCACCCAAAGGCCTGCAACGTGGCTTGACGATGCCATGTTACGGCAACGGCTTCTCGTTGCGCTCCGAAGCGTGGGAGCACTCAAGAATATTTTGCCACTAATCTATGTATCAACAACGCTCATTGGTGCTTATCTCTGCACACAAGCATGTGAATGCTTCAAGTTTACGTCTAAAAGAGATTGTTTTTAATTACACGTTATAAACGAAAATATCGTGCAAAATCAAGACTAGTACTACAATCTGAAAGTTTAATCACTTGAAGGTAGAAGTTAAATGCATCAAGTTTAAACAATATCTTCATCAAAAGAAAAAAGAAAGGAACAGGAAACAGTAAAGTTCATAAAGCAAAAGATAGTACAATGTAGTCTGAAATTTCTTGCGCTTTAAATGCAGCCTACTAACAGTAATCGGATTTAAGAATAGTGAAGATCGAATTGGATATCGATAAAAAAAAGTATGAAGATTGAATTGGTTTTTGCGCCAAGTCGACAAAGATATTTTAAAATTCAATGTTTCAATAACGATTTATCGATTTTATTAAAAAAAAAAGTAAATGCAATATAAATTTTAAAACAATTTTTTATACCCATTTAGCGTCTGCTTAGTGTGTGTGTAGGTCTAATGATTGAAAAACACGCGTTTTTAATCTTTTGTAATTGTAAAGTTTTATAAAGTGAATCAGGATTAAAAGAGGAAAGAAAACGAAAAAAAAAATGACTGAATTGTAACAAAGATAAAAAATATTACGCAACTATTAGGCGCAACCAATTAAAAGCTCACTATTGAACACGACATATCCTCATAACCGATGAAGCCAAAAGCCACGCTGCTCCAGTGCGGATGAGTAAAAAAAAAATTTACTTTTATTGTATTTACTACTTATGATTTTATTATAGTTTTATATTTAATTAAAAACTAGTTTCCAATTTTGTCATTTCAACTGATCCAATTAAGTTTTATATCGTATTACTTTTTTCATTTAAATAATAGTATTTTATCGAAAAATTGCTCTGATGACAGACAACCCTAAAAGACCGAAAGAAAAAGTTACACTTGAACAAAATTAATCCAACTAATGAATTCTTTAAACAGCTGATACTCTTGTCTTGTCTGCTAAATGCTCAGATTATCTTCATAAATTAATATAGTACTCAAACTATATCTACCTTAAAGTATTGGTGGGTGACACTTAGTTTAATTACACTTACTTGTAGTATTACTACCTAATTATTAGCAGTTCGACACTATTTCGAAATCACAATTTAATCGTCTTTTATTAACTTCATTACTAGCGACGTATTTTTGAAAAATGTATTTTAAATACTCTAGTTTCATAAACATTATTAACGGGAATTTGATTTAGTTATAACGCAGGTAAAAAAATATACATATGTATAAATAATAAATGCCACAAAAGGCTGCCTCTTTTAAATATATCGATGGTTTTGTTCGATGTCTGAACATCTCTATAATGACAAAGGGAAAGGTAAAGCCACTTTTGGGAAGTGAAATTCCGACCAATTAATTCCTTAAAACGCTGAAACACGCCCGAGCGGGATCCCGCACACCATCCCTGAGGGTTCAACAATCCCAGGAATTTCAATTCCTTTGTAAATCGAAATTATTTTAAAAATAAGCATTTTTGGGGTTCCGTAGAAAATTTGGAACCCTTATATTATCGCTATGTTTGTCCGTTGTCCAAGTTCTATCATAAATACTCTTATCGTTATACGTATTTTAAATGTTAATAAAGAATGAATGTGTGTTATTTATAAAGTAATACAGTAAAATGTTGAAAAATATTTATAAGGTACATTCCCTAAAGCAATGATGTTTTTTTTTTCGTCTAAGCTATTGTATGAAATATCATTAGATAGGCCTTTTAATATTATTATAAGTCTAGGAAAAATTAGTTTTAATATATTTCTTTTGATAACTTTTCGAAATATTAAGCCTTAAAGTGATATTTTCTTTTGGATATTACCTTACTCTTTAAGCTAAACGGTTGCTTGTATATATCTGAAAAATCATTGCAATAGTCATAAACATAGACCCTATAGGAGACAGCAATTAAAAAGATAGGACGGTTTATTTTACATTACTTTCTTCCACTTTTTGAGCCCTTCAGGCGATAAATTTCAATGATATATGACAAACTTCTACTATCAATTCTGTTAAATAATTTTTATGGAAAATTTTAAGTATATTGGACAAAGGAATCACATTGTCCCATACAAACTTTGCCGTACAAACTATCCCAACTATGCGCGTGTCTTAGCACGCACTTGTCCGTTTTTTTCATATGTTTAAAAATCAATAACTTTGTCAACAGATGTTAGCTTACAATCAAGATGGATGGAGCCCCTACGAATACATCCTATAATAATATTGATATAGGACAAGAGTATAGAATAATGCTTCGTTTCAGTGCGAAACACGTGTAGTTTTTATTTATATATTTAACGTGTTTTCCTGAAGGCCTCCAAATGGAAAAATGTGAGCTTATCCACACTAATAATAAAAAGATTTGTATTTTTGTATGTTTGATACGAATAAACTCAAAAAGTACTGATCCGATATCAAAAACTCTCATCAAAAAATATCAAAAAAAAATAGGGATCCTTACTAAAACTTCCATTTAACCCAAGGAGTAAAAAAAATACTGTAAAATGTCTTGGATAGCATGCGCTGTAGAAACAGTTGTTGATAGATCAGAAAAATGTTTTATAAAACACAAAATGTCCACCCGTGCGAATCCGGGGCGGGCCGCTAGTAACACTGCCTCACAGCTGGGCTCTTTTTCAATGGGCTATTAGACATTTTTTTTTTAATATTATTAGATGATTCTATATGTTATAATATACTTAATACTACGTTAATATTTCTGGGGAAAAAGAACTATTTGTATTTGTAAATGAACGGAAAACTTTTAATTTTGAAATTCGCGCCAAAAACGCATATTTTTATGATGGCGTCGAACACCTGGCACGTGACATCATAATTCGCTTATCTGTAGTTGGAGGAATCCGATTTAACAGGCATGTGACGTACCTGAAGTTATGACCAATCATAAGCGTGTTACAGATGAAATACCAATAACTTGACGAAGTTTATTTCGTAAATTTATTTGTCGAAATTTATTTCGCAAAATTTAGCAAGAATTAGCATTAAGTAACGTGAAATTAAGTGAAATGTGCTTTTTTATGCTATTATCTATAAGATGCCTATACTTTGAATCGTAATTTCAATGTTTTCAAATAGCCTATTTGAGGGCTAGAGACCATAGTCCACCACGCTGGCCAAGTGCGAGATGGTCACATACTTTTGAGAACTTTATGAAGCACTCTCGGGAGTGCAGCTTTCCTCACAATGCCTCCCTTCAACATAGAGCACCGTCACTTGTAAGTGATAATCAAGTACTGATCTTAACACAACTTTGAAAATTAAAGGTGCACCTCGACATTTCAACCCAGAAACTCCGTTCTAGACACCAACGTCCAGCCACTACGCTCTTTCCCTTAAAATACACATACGGACACACTTCTGAAATGCTGATTAGAAGATATTTACTATACAAAATGTATATGAACATTTTAATTTATAAATGCTGCAAGAAAATTTTACAAAAACCTGCTGAATTAAAGAAAATATTAAGGGCAAATTATTAAAATACTTCACTTTAAATAGTTGGAAGTTTGCTCTCAGACATAAATTAAGTGCCTCTTTCAAATTCAAATGCGTATCCACTCAGGGCCCTTCAGGACGCTATTTCGAGCACTAACAAACTCATCTCAACATTTTCTCGATTAAAATCGATGCAACATTCGATGCGTAGGATTAGTTAATTACCTATACTAATAATTAAACTGTGATAGGGTCAATTCTGTACATTAAGTATTGTTTTTTAATTTTTATACAGGGAGGCTTTGTTATTGATGTAGACACCAAAACAATTTTTTTTGCATTTATTGTCTGTCTGTCTTTCTGGCCGTCTGTCTGACTTTGTCTATGTGTGTCTGTCCGTCTGTTCAAGCTTCACCAAAACACCGCTGGACAGATATAGATGGTTGGCATAGTCGTTGTTTAAAACGCGGTTATATGTTAAAATTAGAATGGTAACTCCGAAATCAATGGACCAATTTAGATGAAATTTAGCATGTTTCGAACTTATATACGGTCAATGGTTATAGCATACTGTTTATCCCAGAAAACTGCTTTGTTCCCGAGGGATGACTGCTGCAGACCATCGATGGCCGACTGAACACGGGTCTCTCCTCATACTGAGGAGGCCTAGAGCATACTTCACCACTCTGCTCCAGTGCAGGTGGGGGTCCCGAGAAATGAGAGGTTAAAATTAGTATGGCAACTCGGAAACCACTGGACAACTATTTTTCCGAAGCGAAGCGAGAGCAATTTCTAGTTTAATGATAAAACTATAAACGACCCCAGAGCTGGCAGCTTTCTAGCTCAACGTATAAGTATCGCTAAACAGAGAGGAAAAGCTGCCAGCATCTTAGGTACTGCACCACAGGCGCCTAACTTTTTAAATTTATTTTACTTAGTTTATAAATGTATATTTTATTTTAATTATTAATTTATTCTTTCATATTTGTTTTTAGATTATATAAACGAAACAACAATTATTCAATAAAAATAGTAATCCATATAAAATCAATGTTTGTTTGTTCGTCCTTTATAGACTTTCATATGGTAGGAGATAGAACAGTGATGTATATTACAATTCTGTTCAGAATTCCCTGGAAAAGGTTTTCGTACCGAAACTGTACCGATCAGACATATCGTTGATGAGTTAAAGCGTAGCAACGTGCGCCGGGTACAGCTAGTTATAGATATTACTAATACAATGAATGTCAAAGTTACTCTGTTACTATATCACTCTTAAGCGATTGTACCTATTTTGATGAAAATGTAACTGATGTCTGAGAAAGAACGTAAGCTAGTTTTATTTCGAAAAAAGGCTTTATTTTAAGGTTTTAAAATAAGATGCCATTTGAAAAACTTCTTGCGCACTGTGCCATTTGGAGTTCAATATTTTGGTGTTCAATATTTGGTATAAAATTTTCCAAATATTCGGCTTTATAATTATGAGAAGTATGTTTACGTACATTTCCGTCAATTCTAACGACGTTTTACAATGACACTTTCTGTGTATGGACGACGGAAAACATTAACGGCGGAACTCTTTAGAGAACAGCTTGGCCCTGATACAGAAAAAAATAGAGGCGAGACTCGAAAGTGGCCCTTATTGTTTTCCGTCGTCGATATGTACATTTTTTCAAGCTTTTTTTGTGTGCTTGGTATTTTATTGTGTTCGATAAACCTACGTTCTCTTTGTTTCATGTTCCGACGAGCAGCACAAGCAGGTGGAATCGGTAAGTAGAATTTTTATAATATTAAAATGTTACAAAATATAATTTATATATTTTTATAATATGTTTATTAAAATACTATAAAACTGGCTGCTCTCGCAGCTTTACTTACACACATAGTTTTTTTATAAGCAGTGGACAAAAAAAACTCATAACTTTAATTCTGTATCCCAAGGGAACTTTGACCCACTAAGATCCCTCTGGCCGCAGTTGGAATGGAAAATACCAATAACACTTAATAAAAAAAGCCCGAGAACAAATATTCATCTGTCATATAGAAATAAAAACCGTAGTCCTCGTTTCGCAATATACTCTACAGTTTAGGCAAAAGTTAAGATAACAGAAAAAATTAGCATTCAGTCTTCAGGAGAGAAATGTATTTTACTTTAGTCGTAGTAGTATTAAAGCCATCATCCCATCCCACTGCTGGACTCTGGCCTCCGCTCACATTAGGTATCAGCTATAATCTATTACGCTGCAGGTTTCCAGATATCACACCCTTGAAAATTTTACGGGGAACTCCCGATTATAACCAGTACATAATACTTTAATAATTTTACGGGGAACTCCCGATTACAGCCAATAACATGGTACTCATAATATTACCGGCGTATGTTGTGACTACCCGTAAAATGGTGCTTAGACCAGTGATTTAAAATAATGGTTTTAAAATTTACTATTTTTTAAAATTTAAGTACAATATTTAAACTTCCGCTAAGGAGACAGCATTTTAACCACTATCAATTTAAAGTAATTTATTTTAAAAGGAAATATACAAATCCTATTATAAATTCACCGCGTACTTGTTAATATTTTTTCAAGAATCTTCGTTAAAAGTTTAAAATAAAAAGCACTTAAACATTTTACTTAACACGGAAAACGCAAGACGCCTGCATTTCCCTCGTATTTTTGTTGCATGCTTAAATGCTGTCTTGAGGGAAATGTATTGCGATAAGGACGTGGCACTACTGTTGGCGAAAGCGATAAGTTATACTAGTAAGAATGTATGAATATTGGGTATGTAATCTTCTGACTTTCATTAAGTGAGCTCGATGTTCCTATGTTGAAATAAAATACTTTTGAAAATAGATTATCCTGCGAAAGTTACTTCTTCATGCTAAAATTACTGAACAGATCTGAATGAAATTTAGCGCACGGATAGATTATAGTCTGGAATAAAACTAGGCTACTTTTTATCAACGTACCTATCACACGGGTGACGCCACGGGCGTACTTGTACGAAATTGTAGTAAATATGGATATATGTACGGCCATCTAAATACATAGGTACGTATGTATTGTTGATGGAAGCGTTCATAGTCCGACGAGGTATGTCGATCGTACGTATTTAGCAAAGTTAAGCATCAGCGAGTGCTGTCGGAAAGTACAGTGGGAAAGTCGGGACTCGTGGCTCTTCATCAGCTGTTTTCGGGACGCAAGCCTTGTGGAGGCTTAGAATATGCTGGCAGCTTGGTTGACCATATTATAGGCCTCCACCCGCCTCCTATATATTAGTTGCCCATTAAAGATTGAAGCCGGCCATTGAAACATACATATATATCTATCCATCCATCAGCCTTTCAACGTCCACTGTTGGAAAAAGCCCTCCCCCAATTTACTCCACTCTGACCGGTCCTGAGACTTCTGAATCCAGCGGACACCCGCTGTATTCTTCAGGTCGTCCATCCACCTAATCGAAGGGTTTCCAGTGCTCATTTATCCGATGCGTGGTCGACATTCGAAACACACAAACCATACTTTATTTATATTACTAATAAATGAATTCCTGAACAAATTAGCCTGCTGACAAGAACACAAACTTGTGCCTACTCGTGATAATCAAAACAAATTAAATCACATTAAATTTTTATATTTACAATAAGTTAGCGCTGGACTACGAAATCACCTGATGCTAAGTAGCAACAAAATCTATGATGGTAAGGCGCACTAAATAAAAGCCTATTCACTCTTGACTTGAACATTTACGTTATAATGAAATATATAAAACCAAATTTACAAAACGTTGTACACATATAATATGGTTCAATGGAATGCTTGTGCCCTTCCAATGGAGCGGCGCGGACCCAACCCGGTTGATAGAATTGGATAAAATACAAATCTATGCTTCGCTGGACAAAGACTAAAAGGTTAGAGAGTAGTTTTAGCTCGCCCGACGGGATTTTAATAAAAATATTTCTCTGGAACTAGCTGCGGTATTGTGTGTTATTTACAAAATCTACCAAAAGCGTGTCAAACGTATGTGGGTTGTATGTTAGGAATTAACTGATATTTTTATGATATTGTTCTAAATTCCCATTTTATTTATTTGCTGTTTCCTAGGTGTTTACGATTTCTGCAAATAAGTTTTTACTTAAAAGGGAGAAAATAGGTATACCACATAATTCTATAATTACCTAAAATATACTGTACAGCTTCATATTTAACATTCATCATCATTGCAACTTATCACTATCCCACTACTGGGCGCGGGTCTCCACTCACATAGTGAGGGGTTACTGACCTAGGCTGTACGCTGGCCAAGTACGAATTGATGGATTTGACACACTTTGTGGAGAATTCTCAGGAGTGCAGGTTTCCTCACGATGTTCTCCTTCACCGTAGCAAGTGATAATCAACTTCTGATATGCTAATAACTATGAAAATGACGTGTGCGACGCAGAATTTTAAACAAAGACTTCCCAATCGAGAGACCAATATTCAAACCACTAGACTATGACTTCGTGATATGTTAATATTTCGCAAACGGATCCCTAAATTAATAGCCTTGCAAACCATTCATGATTTCAAACTTCAAACACATTTAGAAATCTTCGGAAAAAAAATTCGAATAAAAATTTCAAATCTTCAATACTTTCCCCAAAGCATTGAGTTCATAAGAAGAAAAAAGACGTCCCCGCTTTACCAAAACGAGGAAGATACCACAAGCTTAATAATATTGAAAACCGAACCTAAATCAGTTAAGCCATTTCTGAGAATACCAGTTGCAAAATCACAAACAAACAAGCTAACAAAATTCCCTATAATATTAGGAAATCCAGCACGTTATAAATACACCCAATATTAATATTTATCTGTATATTTTCCATTTACTGAAACAGTTTTATTATAAACACAATAATACATTTATCACAATATAAATAACATATTAAAGTAACAATATGGTTTGTAAACTCAATGTATTAAATTTCGTAGAACCGATGGATCAGTTTAACCGCCCCGGGCTGTAGACAGGAAGCACTTAATCTAAACTAATGAAAAATTACCAAGTATAGTTAGTAGTTACGGTGTTAACTGGTCTCGCGAACGGGAGGTTCTATAGAGTAGTTTATATAAATAACTAAGATCCGCCTGCGGCTCCGCCCGCGTGGTCAGTTAATAAAAAGTAGCCTACGTCGCTCTCGAGACCATCAACTATCTCCACATAAAAAACACATCAATCCGTCGGTTCGTTTCGATGTAAAAGACGGACAAACACATCCCATGTATAATATTGAAAACTTGTCACTTTTGTATGTTAAAAATGCCAGATCGAATTTGCGCCGGGTTAAAATAAGTATGAATTTTATAAATATATATATTACACCTATTTTAAGTTTGGATATTTCCAATATTGCTTTTAATGAGACCTAGATTTAATCTAAACTTGTTACTCCTCGATGCGGCTGTAAAGATACGACATATATTGCATAGTAAACTGAAACCAATATATTTTTTCATCGCTTGTATCAATATTTCAAACTACCACCTTACCGTTATGTATAAAAGTTGGCGGGGAAAAGCAATCCGGATCTTCATAAATAAACATGAGTTGTTCTTGCATGCTCAAGGATTAAGACAAATGATTAAAACCGTTTAACAGTAAACAGGATGTGGTGAGGAAGTAAACGTCTTTTGACAACGTAAGTGTCAATCCGTTTGTTTATTCTCGCATGAGGGAGCTGAGAATTAGAGTGACTGTTTAAAATATAACCCTGAATTTAAAACGTACAGCAACTGTCGATAAGGATAGCTAATGGCTTGCGTCATTTTGAAATTCTAGCAAATTAATCTACAGCTCTCATGAAGTCTTCACCTATCCGAATTGGAGCAGCATGGTGGAGTATGCTTTAGGCCTCCTCAGGGCCATCAATGAGTTTAAGCTAGCCATCGTTAAGCAGTGATGTTTTTATGGTTTGGTCTTCCAAACGGGAAGTCCTTGGTCCAGAATGTGTGTACACCTCTAATTTTCAAAGTTAGGCACGTATTAAAAGATAATTATCACTTGCATTGGTAAAAGAAAACGTATAGAGACCTGCACTCCTGCGAATTCTCCAGAAACTTCCTGAAGTCTACAAATCCACTTGGCCAGCGTGGTGGACATTTCTCTCATTCTCACTTCTCACATTGTGGCAATAATGGGACTTGGTTGGACCTGGGACAATAAGTTGAAATGATAAAGCAATAGGGGATGTGATAGGCAGAAAGATGGTTCCAAGCGTTGAAGGGTAAGTAACGCCATCGGTGGAAGTCATTATCGTTAATTAGCAATTAAACCATACTAGCTTCGATCAAATACATATTACTCAGTTTTTTTGGCAAGCATTTAAAATATATTTGCAAAATCACACGTAACACGATAACAAGAAGTAGCTACATTAGAAGTATCAAAATTTTTGAGAATTTCCACTTGTTTGCATAAAAGAATTGTTAAAATCTGGTTATCCCATCTTTATTAGCAGTGCAATTAGATAAAAATCTCTGATATCTCTCTGGCAGACTGTGATACTACCAGAATAAGTGACTCATTTACGGCAGCCTAACTAACCAGCGAACAGCTCACTATAATTACAAAGCCAACCCTAGAGGCCAAATTTTGCGAGACACTTAACAAAATTGAAGACCTCACTGCAAAACACTTCAATAAACAAGACAATGAAGTTCTCGAATTAGTTTGGAAGGACTATTCGCCCGATCTAGTAGTGCCTCCCCTGGCAAATGAATTTCCTTCATTACAAAAGACATACACGACCATTACAATAAACGCTCGAAGGCTGTTATTTTCCATGCATATTTAATTAGAAATTTACAATTCAAATACTCGAACGTAAACTTTGGGATACAAAGTGTAGCTGGAAGGACTCTGTTACGAAGATTCAAGTTCAGTTTCTGTTGAGGTTGTGTCAACAGTGAGGGACGATCTTGCTCAATAATTTGCGGAGTGTCAATAGAAGTATCAAATGATATATTGATATTACTGCTTCTATGCTTTGGTTAACGTCTACTGCAGTTGCTTCTTGATAGATCTTACTTGAACTCGGCCTAGTAAATTTGGTCTCATCTCCATTAAGATTATTCATTTGACAAAATTCTCCTTATCTTAAGATATCCGGCCTTTTTGAAAGTTTATTCACAAAGGTGTCAGTACGATTCAATTAAAATCCCTACCTCCATTTGCCTGTAACTCAATATCAAGTTACACTCAGACTTTTCGCCATAGCTCCTTATTCTAATTTCTTCAGGAGAACAGGGCAAATTAACTTATACTTAAAGATGGATGATGCCCATTCCCTACCCAGTCCCACTACTGGGCTCGGGTCTCCACTCAGATAGTGAGGGGTTCAGGCCGTAGTCTACCAGCTGGCAAGTCCGGATTGGTCTTCACACACCTTCGAGATTACAAAGAATTCTCAGGAGTACAGGTGTCCTCACGATGTTTTCCTTCACTGTAGC
>DWJZ01002563.1:0-19145 GCA_018249125.1 Asbolis capucinus
ACTTTTCGAAGTTATGTGCGTTTTAAGCATTTAAATGTCACTCGCTATAATGGTGAAGGAAAACATCGTGAGGAAACCTGGATGCCGGGGTTTACAAAACTCAAAGGTGTGTGAAGTCTGCTAATTCGCAATTGGCCAGCGTGATGGACCTTAACCTTTTGATTCAAAGAAGAGACCCGAGCTCATTAGAAGCCGTGATGGGTTAAGATGATGATGATTTTGTAAATGCGAATTTAACTATCTACTTGTTACACTTTCACGTTCAGGTGATTTTGATGTAAATAATACAGATTGTATTTTAGAACTTAGGAAAGATCATAAGGTACATTTTGCTGCTAAAATGCATTAAAGGGGTGGAATATGGTATCATGAAGACGAAGAAATAAGTAAATGCTAGTATTACTATAAAAAAAAAATCAAACAATTATACAAGATGCGGCATAAACAAATTGGAGAACATAAATAACCAATAATAACACTCCAAGAACAAACAATTATGTGTCACATAAATGTGTGTCCCAGCAGGGAATCACACACGAAACCTTTGTTTAGAGAGAGAGGATCTAACCTAGACAGGGTTGACATTAGAGGTCATTTAATCATTAGACGATATCTGATTTTAAGAAATAAAAGTTTTTTCACTAAAGATATGCCGTTAATACCAATGTATGTATGTAATTTTATTCAAAGTGATCGCTATAAAGCGTTTAGGTATTATTAATGATAAGCAACTCGATTTAACTGACATTATATCGAATAATCGAAGAATCTAGAACGTAAAAAGTAATCTCAATTTTCACGACAATCCACGTCCGCCGCGGGCGTGTGGCGATGCCTCCGCTGCTCCGATCAGCGGTCGATTTCAAGCGGGAAACAAATGAACGCACCGAAATCAATGTTTCACTGCACGGATTTAAAGGTTCGTTTTGAAAGTGAAGAGTTTGAAACGTGAAAAATTGCAGGTTCATGAGTTTTGAATTTTAATAGAATTTCTAATACGCTTTTATATACGAAGCTGTTACAATAACTGCATAGTTAAAACGGTTTATAAATATAAATGTTAGATTTAAGAAATTGAATTCGCCCACTTCTAGTGTTTGAACGTGCCTGATTTTTTTATTGTTACTATCTACTTATAAATATAGTTTTTCTTGGATTTGAAACATTAAATCTTCAACTAATATATGTACTCGTATATCTATATAACGATCCTTATATAGTAAAGCTTATAAACATATCTATTAGATTCGAGAAACTCAATTCACCCTCTTTTAGTATTCCTTCACAAAATGTAAAATGTATGTTGACGTGTGAGAAGTATATATTGACAGACAGTACAATGTATGATTTTAAACTCGTTTCACTGAAAATGTTGACGGGAACTCACGATACTTACATATATATTTTTCCTCACAATATATTTATTTCGTACTAATACGAGTATCAAAATATCTGGATCTAAACCCAGTTGCATGGATCTTGTTCCGACTGTACTGAAGCTGTAACAGCATAATATTGATAGTAAACTAGGTGATTTGATCTGTTGATGTAGTTCACAGTTGGCAGACAGAACCCGAAACGCCTTACAGTGAACCCATCAAGTTTCATTTTATTTCATTTCTACTAGCTCTATCAGTATTATTCGCGCTGCTCGCATCAAATAACCCCATACTACTTCATATATACGAATAGGATCTATGTATGTGAATGTGGTGAACTCAACCCAGTCACATTTTATGGTCTTTCACGAAACTAACGTTGAAACAGTCTGTAGTAAAACTTTCAGAAACAATGAAGCCGACTTTATAAAGACTTGGAGCTTGTCATATTACACCAAGTTATATGAGTAAAATACACGTATAATTTTAATACTAGTAAATGGACGAAAAAAGGTTTCACAATTTCATTTTTTTTTCAAACTTATACCCATTATTCAAAACTAGGGAAGTCTAAACTCCTGTTGTTTCAGTATGGCTTGGTGAAGTTCCTTGGCAACCTAACTGTCGAATGTTCAAGCTATCGGAAGATTTTCGATAAGGTTTAACGACTGCTATCTAACGATAACCACCAACTGATAGCTTTCCGTGCACGGACGCGCTTAAGAAAACTTTCACCTATCCAATTTCCGACCGCTGTGGCTGAAGACTGATACGCTGTGCGCGCAATTTTAATATGAGTCAAATACAGGTATAATCACGATTCGAGTAAATGTAATATATTACAGAATCCTTAGAAGCTGACAATGCGGGGATTTCTTAAGAGCCCGAGGCTAGGTGAGGGTAGGCGCGATTTGCGCTTGTTACATAAAAATCCAGTTATCGCTCGGTCGACAGATTACTTTCTTGTTAAAAGGATGAAAACAAGAATTCGCTTACAACGACGAAATAAATATAAGGTTTTTAAAGTGTCCTTTGTTTTAAAAACTTTTTATATAAAAGTGTTTTTTTAATCTTTAAATTTATACTTAGGTACGATTTTTTTTTTTATTGATTTCAATTCGTTCTGTCGCCCGTGGCACCTGCAAGATGGAATTCTCGTGCAAGGTTGTGTTAGCGATTTTGCTTATTCTTTTATAAGGCGGGCCGTACAATAAAAAGCCGTTTAAATTTTTTACACATTGCCGATACAGAACCGAAACTACAAAAGATTTTTAAGTGTCCGCCCGAAATAAATTTCCCTCAAAAAATAATTTATGCAGTCATTACGGTGCAGTCATAACAAAACAGAAAAACCTATTATTCGGAGTCGGAAAGCGAATTAAATAACGCATCATACAGTTCACCAAACAATTTGCTTTATGTATAATTACGGGTACTCACGATTGTTTTGAATATATATTTTGACAGTTGTATATAAAGGACAGCCATGGCAAGAATGATAGTAAGGCTAATGATCTTGCTTAGACCATAATTTATCAGGTACTCACGATTAATGCAATTTATTTTATCAAAACTGATGATAGAATCCGTAACCATCAGTACCTGTTATTGTTAAAAAAATAGTGTCATCATCACCATTGAAACCTATCTCACTGCTGAGCTCAGGTCCCCTCACTAGTGAGGAGTGCAGGTCATATTCCACCACGCTGGCCAAGTGGTTTCACAGTTTCGAGAACTGCATTGCAACTCTCAGATCGGTTTCCTCACGTTTTATTGTGCTAAGTAATAATTTTTAATACGCACAAACATATGTAGCTTTTTAAATTAGGGATGCGCGCGATTCGAACCCTCCTGAGAAAGTCCAAACAGTTCTATCACTATATCAAGAAGATAAATCAATCATTAAAAGTCAATCATTAACTCATTCAACATTACAAATTGTAAAAGTAATCTCTGCGGCGGCAAACAGCAATTTGTCCTGGGCGTTAAATCGACCACAAACAAAACGGACGCCCTCCATCATTCACCTGTGGTCGCTCATGATAATGAGATGGAACTACTGTTCAACATATTAGACTGATTGTACGAAACACTGACGAGACCACACGCGAACGTTTGAAATAATTGTCTCTGTATTCTAATGAAAATACTAATATTATGACTGCAAAAGTTTGTGAGAATGTTTCTTAACTTCAAAACAAACTGCTGAATAATTCTGATTGAAACTTGGCACGGAGATAGATTGAAATCTGAAATAACAATTAGACTACTTTTATCAATGTAGATACTACGGGAATTAGTGTAAAGATAATTTTGAGCTCTGTGGTACCGAACCCGTCGTTTGCAGCCACTATTTACTTAAGTATTGATAAAATACGCGTTATTGTTCAAATTGTTGTTTGTTGTTGTTGTTGTAACTTGCAGTGTATGTTTGTATATTAGTACTCGTATATTTGTTTGTTACAGGTCATCTATTTGTTTGTTACGGTCGTATATTTGTTTGTTACGGTCAATCTTGCAAGCTTAATTAGATCCACTTTCTCTCACATTACGAAGCTGAAATTTTGCATACTGCTTCAGTTTTAATGACAATTCATTGTTCGATAAGTATGACCTACTGCTATGCTCAGGATGGGCTCCAGACAAGGGAACTCCTCAACGATTAACAATACGGCTATGAAATTGTTGATCTATATGTTTCTTCGTATTAAGGCTCTGTAATTTCGTAAAGCTTGATTTTTTAAATATTTTTTACAAAGCTTGTTTATAATCTGCACATGTAACATAAACACAACATAAATTTCCAAATTATGATCGTAAATCAATTATTGCGCTTAAATTGCATTTTTATTGCAAATTTGTAAGAATATTGTAATAATAATATATCAAGAAGTTCTTATAAGGAAGAGCAAGGCCACCTGGCACAAATATAACAGATTTATGTTTAATAGGTGACTTCAACGACGGTGTGCTATGTTGAAATATCTAATGGAAAATAAAAAAATATATATTGTATTATTAGTGTTACAAAGGGTAGATATTATCTTATAAAAGTTTTAGAAAATGACACCAGGTAACAAGCCTTTACACTTTTACCTTAGAAGGGATTTGCGCCAATTAAAAAATAAAAAAATTCGTGAAGTCACAGGCAAGTTCTGATTTTACAAAGCCTACCAATTAGCCTCAAAGTAGCGATAGCAAAAAACGTTTATCGCAGTGAAATAAAATGACTGACAACTATGCGAGATAAGAAATCAGTGCTGATTATTATGGGTTATAACCTCTGACGTAAAGCTTGTTCGTACGGGAAAATCACGTAAGCTGTACTTTCCAACTTATTTTCGATCAGATTAATTTTAACTGAACATACTAACGACCTACTGAGCCATGGTCTACGAAAATTACCGATCGGCATTTGATGAAAACTGGGACCGACGACATTACGTTCGTTCCGAAACACGAAATGCTCATGAAATAGGTTCCAGTTGCTTTCGATCAAGAATATGCTAGATGTCGCCTGCAGAAATTTAGGTATCCGTCTATTTACGGCCGAGAAGGCTGTAATTCACAGATTATTGATTATTCAGGTGGAGAGGTATTTTTGTTACCCACATACAGCTTTGATTAAGAATATACTAGATGTCGCCTTCCATAGAAATTTAATTCAATATACTGTCCGCGTGTTTATACATGCTTAGGTCATACAGCTTCGTTGAAATACCAATGAATTAAGAAAAAGTTTAAAGAACATTCTACCTTCAACTTACGAGTATTACACACAATATATCTAGTACGTTGTAATAAATAATTTTAATACACGTTGCCGCATTGTGGAATTTGTTTAGTTATTATTTCGATTTATATGTTGACTGTTAAAAACGAACTAAACAAAACAGCACTTAGAGTGAGCTGGAATGCGTCGAGCCAGAGGTCGCTGACGCGACATCTACATATGTAGTTGTATGTATAATTGACCGAAGCCAGATATCACTTTTCGCAGCTCAGCCGTATAACTTTAGCAATCACTTGTAATCAGCAAAGCTATGAACAAGCTATGGACGCTTCAGATTATGTGATAAAAAGATTACGTAATAAAGTGTTTTAATACATGAGCGTGTAACAAGCAACCTATATTGCTGATGCGGTCAACGAGGTAATGAGATGGGTTTGAAATTCGTTTTCTCTTTGTTAAAATGCAGTGCAATATTCGTTATGGTTGCAATTTCACATTAACCAATTCCCTACTTTGTTATAAGCTATAACAAAAAGATTTAAAGCGCACTTCACTTGCCGGGGAAAAATTAAACTTTGCTGACGCATAAACCAGCGTTGTATGTTAATTTGAAAATATGTTTTTTAATCATATTCACGAAATAAATGTTACAATGTTTTATTTTATCTAAGAAATATTTAGTGTTAGAAGATTTTCTAGCATATCCTTCTTTTTTCTTATATCAACTTTATAGCCCTAAGTGTAGGTATTTCTTCATTGTCGTAGTATTGGGAAATCTAAGGAACTTTGCTGACGCACATCATGTACTGGAAAGTGTAAAAAGCCGCATATTTTAACTAAAATTATATTACAATTTTTATAAATAAAATAAGTATTATTTCTAATATTCCTAATATTATTTACAATACTTATTTAATAACTATTTACAATACTTAATTGCAGCTCTTAACAGCAATAATTAAGTTGTATTAGAGATAATTTTTAAATATGTCGTTGTAGCCTATTGGTTTGAACATTGGTGTTTCGAACGGGAGATCTTGGGTTCAAATCCTGCAGCGCGCATACTATATGTGGGTATCACGGTGAAGGAAAACATAGTGAGGAAACCTCCAGAGAATTCTCCTTAAAGTAAAAATGTATGAAGTACCAATCGATACTAGTCCAGCGTGGTGAACTATGGCCTGTACTCCTCATATTGTAACTGGAGATCCGAGCCCAGTAGTGGAATAATTGTGGGTTGCAGTGATGAAATTTATTTTTGAAAAGCTATTTTATTTACTTCATAAAGATGAAAGGTTTTAGATAAAATCATTAAATAAAATTTTGCCTTTTGTTCAATGTTGTTGAAAGTAAGAGTCTTGTATATTAATTTCAATCTATTTGTCTTCAGACTTATTTTGTTTTATCTTAATTTCGTTTAATTACGCTTAATTAAAATCTTGTTTACTGACATTGCAAAAGTATTCATTCAACGTCTTAATATAGGTACATGGATTTAAATTAATTAAAAATTTATTATTATAATATACATTTTATGCAAATAACGATTCGATTCGGTATTCATGAAAATGAATACGATACAAATCTTACTACTGCTACTATTAAGAAGATATTTATAAAATAACTAGCTGACCCGGCGAGCTTCGTACCGTAAGACTATCCCTTTTTCTTATTTTTTACCTTTTGAACCTCCCCTGATTTTTCAAAAATATTTCAAAATCAAAATTAGCCATTTATTTGCATTATAATAAGTAACTTAGAGACCAAATACAGCGCCATCTACTGGGCTGAATATAAACCATCCAGGGCACCACTCAAACGTATACAAAAAAAATATCAAATTGTCCAGTCGTTTAGAGGGAGTTCAGTGACATATACACGTACAGTAGAATTATATATATAAAGATAAAAGATATTTGTTATTGTATAAGTTTATACGTTACTTTACACTTGCATCTGTTAATACTTTAATACGTTACACTTTAAATTAAATGAATATTTGCTCCAACATTGTGGCCCAATATTGAGCATGGGTCTTCTCACACTGAGAAGGCCTACATTAACACATTACATTAAATATTAGTATACCAGTATTAATAGGTACATTCATGAATACAATAAACATTGTATTCTACTTTTATTATTAATTCCCTTCCTTAGTTATTGAAGTAATTGCAAATGACCAAAGCCTGTCTAAAGTAAGTAATACATTATAATAAAATTCAATGGGAAGAAAAACCTTATACCATATAACGACATTGCTTGCGACAGTAAATTATTGAGGCCATAAATAAAAGTAATTGTTCCAAGTCGGCCGGGATTTTTTCTATAATTTTATTATGACAAAGTTAACGGGCGACATTAAAGGTATTCGGGATCGTAGCTACTTGGAAGATATCCCACAGGATAACATAAGCAAGTCTTATACACAGATGAACAGAGTTTGGGATAACTTTTGACCAATCGATAGCAATAGCCAATAAACGATTCGTTCGACAGGCACGGATCCAATAGTCAACGGATCTCACGCAGCAAACCAATCGCGTGAAGAGACGGCGCGAGAATCCGACCAATGAACGGTGTGCTTGAATTATGCCGGCTATTATATGACATAAAGAGATTTTCGTTAAAATAACTTTGTGCTAAATTAACGGGATAACCCGCCATAGGCGCTAAGTTGTACCCGGTGTAATTAACTTCGTCTTAGTAATTAAGATGGTTAATAAATGGGTGCGTAGTAATTCGCTTCGAGATAATTATCTCAAGAATCCTTTAATAGAAGCAAAACAAGCAATTTTGGTGTGACAGTATTATAGTTGTATTTTTAGTAACATTAAAATCCTTATGATATTTAAATATGTAATTTTTGAGTTAGTGCCGTTTTGTAAATATTGCAATAATTGGTTTGGAATTTACTGATTACTAAAAAAATGCTCTTTTGGAATTTTTAAATGATATTGTTTTTTTAAATCAGACAGAGGACTTGACAATACATAAAAATATTTATAATATAACATAGTTTACAATTTAAATTACACAATTTAACTATAATAT
This sequence comes from Asbolis capucinus, assembly GCA_018249125.1. Taxonomy (NCBI): domain Eukaryota; kingdom Metazoa; phylum Arthropoda; class Insecta; order Lepidoptera; family Hesperiidae; genus Asbolis; species Asbolis capucinus. Next base: position 8,167 of record DWJZ01002563.1, read on the forward strand.
AATTATTGACTATAATTATTTTCTGCCTAGTTCTTAAAAAGTGGACTTTTTTAAATCATGATATATTTGCCAATCGCGCGTCCGTTTACATTTTCGATCGCCTAAAATCGAAACAAGCCACGCTATGAACGCTCCATATGCCTTGTAATTACAATACACGAAATAGAGTAAGCTTATAAGGATAATTAAAGAAAATATAAGCATTATAAATGAAATTGTGCCTATTCATGGTAGCGTGTTAAAAATCATTGCTGGAACGGCTGGCCCTATTAACTTCCTTTACAACATGTAGAACTATAACGAATATGAATGAATTAACTAGGTCTTATTAAAAAGGAAATTATGGCTCTTAATATCATAATATTTACACCAATTATATTAATTTATGAGCGTTAAATATATGGTACTTATTTTTACATTTCTATAATTTTACATTCCTTGGTACCTTTGTGCCAAGAGCAATGTATTTATGTAAATTTACAGAAATTAAAATGTGTAAAAGTTATCCTAATTAATAGGTTTAAAAAAATATAATTTACGCGTACAAACTCATTCCCTATTGTGCAAAAAGTTATCGTACGTAATGGAGTTAAAAAAAGTAAATTTACGCGTGTTACTCATTACTCCTTAACATAAAAAGTACAGAACAGATCTGAATGAAATTTGGTACATGTACCTATAGATTATAGTCTAAAATAATGCATAGACTACCTTTATTGACATACTAGGCGGATAGTCGCGGGCGGACCCTAGTTAATTTAAAAAAATATATAATTCTACTAACAGGAAGTTCCCTAAAACATTACTGACAGTAGTGTTTGTGTCTACGAAAGTAGGAATGATATGAGTGCACGAGTAACGGTGGTGGAGTTGTGAGCAAGAACGCACTGTGCACTTAGCTATGTATTTGTGGCTAACTAGCCAAAAAATAAATAACGTTTATACATACACAACTATATTTTACTTTTAATTTTTATTTCTGTTTTTAATCAAACGATCGTTAAGTATTCCTTAATGCATGGATCAAAACAACGTTAATATTAAAAGAGTTATAACAAAGAAAATAGATAATCTTCGACAAGGAGTTATTGGAAACCCATCAGTCCTGTAATTACGAGACCGCGTAGTTATTGGTCAATATTTTTTTGTTCTGTAAATTGTCAATTTTCTTATGCACTCCCTTTTCATAGGAATTTTATTGTATTTTAACTATATGCGATATAATTTTAATAGTTAATTAAGGTTCCAGAAGTGTTTATAACCAACTTGTTTTGATTGTAAGCGATTGAAAGAGTTAAACAACGGAGAGTCGGAAGATGTACGAGGGATCGCTAGTGAGAATATTTTCATGAGCGCTTCCGTGCTTCAGGGAGCACGTAAAACCGATGGGTCAAGTCGTTATCAACAGATAGCAATTGCGTATCTATATCAGACAGGATAACAGCTTTAGACAGTTGGTTTGGCCACTAACCTCCAACAATTCCTCCTGGAGTATACTCCAGGCGTTTATGAGTCAGTCACATTTCCCTCTATTCCAGCTCATCCTTTAAACCTTTACAACGAATGAATTTTCAATCGAATCTATTCACCTCTGAATATTCCGCCAAGCTTTCTACTATGTCATTTCCCGCACTCTTTTCACGATAACTTTCTAAGGCTTTCTTAGGAAGTGATTTGCTAAAACACACTCCTAACGTACAATGTGATAGCGCCGGCTCTTAATGCCTCATCGACGAACATTTAAGGCTTCGATTTATTGCCATCCGTTCCTTAGAAGCCTTTGTTGTGGCAGAAAGGAATTAGAAGGATATTTAGTTGGTATTGGAGAGGGGGTTTGATTATTTTGTGCTCAATGGTTAAAGTTTTATAGTACTTTGCAGACAAGAATATATATTTTTTTATTAACTATTGAAACAAGGTTAATTAAAATATTTTACAATACAAGCTGTAGTTATAGATCCCCAATACAAAGAAATACACAAAATTTCACATCTGTATTGTTGTAACCATTGAGGAGTTCCCTTGTCTGGAGCCAATGTTGAAAGCAGTACCAGGTCTTACTTATCAAAAAATGCTTATGCAAAATTCAACTCCGTAGTGTAAGGGGAAGTGGGTCTAATTAGGCTTGCAAGATTTTACCCGTAACAAACTTGTAATATACAAATGTACTAACATACTAATATACAAATATACACTGCAAGTTAAATAAAACTTTTTAAAAATACTAATCGTCGCGGATACTAAACATTTTAAATGCAAAATATTTCGACTCAGTTGCATGGGTCATGTTCACGGTCATGCCATGATCGTGGGTACCCCCGTTAGCATTTGAAGTGTTTAGCATATTGTTTGACAACGCATTTGTACTTTATTTAAGGTACTTTGTACTTTTTTAAGGTTATTTTCATGTACAAAGTTAGTTAATATTACTTTCAGAGTGATAGTGAAATATATATAGCTTACATACTCCTGTAAAATTTTGTAGGGCAAATGATCGATCTTAAATAATAATCAGACTCGACAAATCTTTATCTTAGTCGTCCGTCCAAACTAAAGTTTTAATCCCAAAACTATTCACAAGTTCGCAAAGAATAAAATATAATATCGACGGACAAATTGTTCGAATCCACAATCACTAAAAAACATGGAGCTCGAAAAAAGTCAAATATTCAATAAAACATTTTAATAATATTTCATTGCGCACCTAAACGAATATTAAATAAATACGCACCGTAATATGCGAAATTAATTAAATTTCGAGTACTTAATAGATCAAATAAAGTATACATACTAAGTATAAAGCAGTACTTATCTGATTTCTATTCAACAAAAATAAGTTGAACATATCTAAATTGAAATCCGGGGCACATCTAAATCTTCAAAGGGACATAAATATCGGCATATACTTGGACGATAAACTTGGCGTGATACCTACGTATGGAGTACACGCGAAAATATTCAAAGTATTTTCTTTAACACTTCTTCGTAACAGGAAAGGAATGTTCCAGAAATATGTAAGTTAACTTATTGAAGAAGATAAAGGCCTAGTAGCTGGTAATAGTCTGGTGGTTTGAAAGTTGGTGACTCAAACAGGAAGTCCTGAGTTCATATAATGCGTGTACTTCTAATTTTTCATTCTCGCGCACTCCTGTTTTTCATAGAAACTATGAAAATAATATTAGTTATGGTAATCTCTTACACATTTATTTTTTATTATTAATATTTTCAACTTGGAAGGTCAAACTTAATGCATTGTGACATTCTCTACAAGTTGTCTCTGGGTGATAATGAAAAAGTGATGTAAGCAAATAAAACATTCAAATAAACCACGACACATTATTATCTTTGTTAATATCAATTTTTATTTTTGTGATCTTGCCCTTATTTAATACGAAATAAAACTACATTTTATTCCAAATATTGTGTTTTTTATTTTAATGTTAAACTAAATAATATAAATATGACACTTTGATGACCTCGAGTATGACACTTTGATGACCTCGAGTATGACACTTTGATGACCTCGAGTTTAACACCATGGTGACCTCGAGTTTGACACTGGTGACCCCGAGTGTGAAGCAGATATGTATTCCTGTTACTACTATGATTTTTCTGATATAAATATCAATAAATTTTGCTTTCATCCTTAATAATATTATAAATGCGAAAGTAACTCTGTCTGTCTGTTGCCTTTTCTCGCCTAACCCACTGAACTAGTTAAAGATTAGATTAGAAAGACGAAGAAAATTCTCAGGAGTGCAGGTATCCTCACGATATTTGATCATGAAGAAGAATACAAACATGGCGTATTTCTTTAGACTAGCTAACATAGATGACAAACAATAAGGACGAAACTCTTATGAGCTATTCTAAACACATACGCCCTTTTTATGATGATATGTGATGCTTAACTTCTATCACAATGTTTGAAAATTAGATGTACACGCAGGATTCGTACACAGAACCTCCGTTTTAAGGGACCGATTTTGAAACCATCAAGTATTTACGCTATAATTTAATTATATAGACAAACAATACCAAAGTATTGTTCAATACTACGTTGATTAATATTATTTTTCATGGCAAGCTGTACGCTCTAAAAAGAACTAAACCGAACAATCGTTGTCGAGACGAATGTCATTATAATACGCACGCTTCGGAGCTTCCCCTAATGCGAAGTGCATTGTACCTTTGGATAAATTATATATGGAATTTTTAATACAGAAACTTTGTTACTCATATTTTTAAACCACAAGACAAGGAGTTTATAATAACACATATGGAGTAAAATACAATACAATGAATTTAAGTTGCTCGAGTAGATTAATTTATACAAAATTGATAAGTATCTAACGACGGAGATATGTGCACAAGTTATTACTTCTACATATACTGGATAATTTTACTCGGTAACTACAATAGTAGTACCGTAGTTACAAAGTAAAATTTTTTTATTTTATTTTTTTTCAGTTTTGTAAAGCGATATCTCGGCTCGGGTGATACCAAAAACGAACTATTCCCTCCTCATACGTACCATGAAGGACTGGAATACGTTACTGCGTCGGTGTTTCCGTTCGATTGCAGTGTACGTGTGTAAGTCAAGAGTGAATACGCTTTTGCTAAATTAATGCGTTTTACCGGTTAACATCGCTGGTTAACATCAGACAGGACCGCGGTCAGGCACTAATTTATTTAATATAAAAAAAACCTAATGTCTATGTCATGTTATGTCAAATTTCATCCGTCAACTGTCAGAAGTTTCTCCGCGCCACCGCAGTTGATTTGTAACCGAAGTCGTAATATCGCCATCCAAACTCCATCCTAATCATCCTAAGACACATACATGTTTGTTCTTAGGCTATGACATTACTTGTGATATGGATTTGTGTTATCCACTCACAAATGAAATCCTAGCGCGCTTGTTTAGATAACAAGGATGTATGAAAATGATATGCAGTCAGTTCCGATCAGGCTAGTGGAAATCTTCAAACAGTTTTAATTTTGTTTTTAAAAAGAGCATTTTCCGCCGGTTTTTTGTTCCGGCCTACACTAGAATACATAGTCTTAAGTTTGTGGTGTTATAAATCCGATGATGGATAGGTCCATCGTAAACTTTAGACATAGCTTAACACTTTTTATTATAATTTCATAATAAAAAACTCACTTCGTAATAAAAAATAACTTTTGACTTCCGTTAAGTGAGCTATTGGATCCTAAAACGAAAAAACTTGTTTTCATTTTATAACTATTTCGTTATTTTTAACATTCAAAATGTTAACGCATTGTTTAAGATGTCACCCTGAAGATATTTAATGTACTTACCAGACTAAGCACGGTATAGTTTATGCAAATGCTTGGTTGGCGTGATTACGAAGCGGCCCCCGGTGATTTGGTACCCACTTTATCTCATATGCATCACGCCAGATGCATTCTCAACCGCGAAATCTCTTGAGACCACGCGTTCGCTGGTTCAACGGAGCGCTACCTATATTACGTCATATGTACATATACTCTGTGGACTTTGTGTGAGTGTATTGAACACGGTAAAATTTTTCAATCTCCATGTTTTTAGGTTTTTTGAGCACTTAGCGGAATCGATGTAGGGTTGTTTTAATCGATTCGAAGTAAATAGGTACAAAATTAAAATTGAACCGAGTGATTTTATATCCATAGTTAATCTGACAGAAATTTTTAATTTAATATTTTTATGCCGGTGTAAAATTTTGTCAACTGACACAAAACTAATTTAATATTTAGACACATTTTCTAGTGAACTCAATATTAATATGCATATTTAGATTTTATGCTTATTACTAATGTGGGCTATTCCCTACAACGTATGTGGGCTATTCCTAATCACAAAAAATAATCTAAAATAACTCTCGAAGATTCGTAGAAACTCCAATAAACCGTAAACATTACACATTGTGATAACTTATAATTTTTAAAATTTATTCTCAATACGTATCTAAACTACACAAAATTCATTCCTTAATCATTTCGTTTGTTTAAAAATACTTAACTCCAAGCCCAGAACAAAAGCAAAAAAGAAGCATCAAATTTGGAATTCCCGCAATAAAATAAGAAAGTCCACTTAAAATGAACATTGTTTTAAAGTGAATTAATTGTAATACACGTTATATTAACAAGGGTGGTAGTCCGCAAGATGCATCTCAGCTTAAAGTATTCCATTCCCCACGGAGGCCGCCACGTGCTAGCACTTAGCACTCACTGAATACACATTTAAACACAAAATCCTACATAAAACTCTTATTATTAGACGCGCAAAGATCAAAATCCTTTGTTCTTAAGAACCGAGTAAGACGGAGCGAGTCTTCCTCAACGGAGAGCTCTTCTTTAGAAGCTTTAAGGGTATGTATTAGAATTGCCTCGACGTGTACAAAAATAGTTGAATTGAAGTGCTGGGAAGATTCTATTCGGAACAAATAAAGATGCACTCGAAGTTGAACTACTGTGTATTAAACATTCAGTGTTTGGTGATTTTAAATGTAACTCAGTGTGAACTGTGAATATTTTTCTGTATAACTGGTATTCATGTATTTTGATCGCTGATGTTATATACACCTGTGACCACTTTGCAATGGTATGGTGAAGTAATCTTATTAATATTGATGATGAGTTCATTACAGGACATCCTGCCGTTAATCAGAAGGATTTTGTCGCCCCTTATGACAATATGTATATCTAATATTATTGTTAAAACCCAGCATGGGATAAGGACCACGTTGACACGGCGGAAGTACTATCAATAATAAAGATGGGTATTTACTAGTGATGATATTTCGTATTATTCCATTAAAAACTTAAGAATTTGAGAGTCCAGGTGGTCTAGTGATTGGTGAACTTGACTGCTACACCGAAGGCCGTAGGTTCGATTCCCACCCAGGTCAAACCTTTCTGGAATGAGCCGGAATGTTTGTTCTGTGTCTGGGTGTAAATATCTATATAAGTATGTATTTAAAAGTATGTGTATATTTATTAGCTTTCTCATCACCATAGTACAAGCTAACGCTTAGTTTCGAGTCAGATGGCCGCGTGTGAGTTGTCCAATGATATTTGTTAATTAATTAATTTATTAATAAAAATAATATTAAAATTGTTAAGCTCATTAACATCAAAGATATATGTTTCCATTCTAAAGTAGATATAAAAAATATACTCGTAAAATCGTACGGAGAGAAAATAAAAAACAAACGCGCGGGAATACGCGGACGACTTTAGAAATACGTTGAAAGAAATTTTATGGGGCCAGGCGAAAACGATCGTCATTTATGATTCACGCAATAGGCGTCTTTACACATCACGAACGTCGAATGAAATATAGATAACACTACTCTTATGCAAAGTGAGAGGTGAAATTTTCACGGTGAAGGCACGCACTGGAGGAAATGTGTCCCACCGGTGGGTAGGCTCGTGCGGCCAAATGGAATCCACCCCGCTGAGATTGGTTCCGCTAGTTTTTTTTTTGTTTAATATTTATGAACTTTCAGTCTCACATGTCACGTTTTACCTTCGTATAATAGCATTTGCTATATCCACTGTCGTTTCATGGGGATGCTCGCGTGAAAGCGCCCGGTTTGATATTAAGACCGTTTCCGGGTATTACGCTATCATTCACTAAATTACATTGTTTGAAAATGTCATTTTGTTGCCTCTAGGAATATAGAATAGAAGAGGGACGGCAAATTTATATTATTGGAGCTATTTTTATCCCGTATTTCGTAACAAAATAATGAAATAGTAGTATGTATAATAAGTAATAATTACATTAAGTATTCACTACTTAGTAATAAATTGTTGTCTTTTTAAAAGCTGATGACATATACATAGGTATTGTATATTAAGACTTTAAGCATTATAAAAGAAAATATATTTTTATATATTTCTTTTGTTATTAATTTTATAGTTGACGTAGGCACTTTGTATTGTTAACTTGACTTTCGTTATGTCAGCTATTGAATTCTAAGCGAAATAAATACTTATCAATTCATTTCATAATATCTTTTGTTCTGAGGGACGACTCGATATCTTTTATAGTTTGGCAAGTTTTTAGAGTTTATAGGATACCTTTTCTAGATTTTTTTTATACTATTAAGTCTACTATGAATTATTTTAAGGACAGCAAATAAAGAACGAAATCAGTCCAGCCGTTCCAGAGTTTCAAGGTGAAATCCCAAAGAGAAATAATTTTTTATATTTCAGTGTTCATATTTAAATGTGATATTTAGATGATAATTTTACACAAAACAATATAAAGAAACAAAAGCGAATCGGGGAGGGAATTACATTAATATTTTTCCAACCAAAAGTGGCTTTTAATAAAAAATAAAGGATACCTTATACGTTGATATTAAAAGGCATTATTTACGAATATATTTTGATGTCCTGGAAACAATAAAGGGATTTTATATTTTATTTTCCAACGTTCAACAGCTTTACAAAAACATCGTTTAAATTAAGTCTTTATTCAGTTCATGATTTATAGACAATACAGGGTTAGGAAGGTGAATAGCTTTCAAAAATATCAGATATAAAGCTTTTAGGCGGCATTTGTATCACCCGAACGCCGAGGGTATTTTAATGGCAGTTAAACATTTATATTAACTTTTCCATAACAGCACACCATTTTTTAGAATTTCAGGAATATTTATAATGATTTGATTAATTAAATATTGTGTAAAATTATTGACAACTGCTATTAACATGCTGAAATTTAAAAATTTTAAATCGAAGTTCGTTAACGCAGATAGTGAAATCGTCTCGTAAAGAAAAAGCGTTACATCCTTCCCAACTGACGTTCCCTGTATTTCTCTGTCTCTTTCTATTATTTATGAATGTGTGTGTGTTCATGCGACTATCAATAGTCGAGCAACAAGTAGGTTTCAATTCATATACATTTTTTAATATTGTCTTTTTTTTTTTAATTAAATGAAAACCGTTTATTTCGTCTTAGTAACAGATAGCTAATTTAACGAAAGTCAAAATTTTACAACACAAAGTCCATACATCAATTATAAAAGTAATGACAATAAAACATTCCAAAGAATTATGTGATAAAGCCTAAAGTGTCGGTACATATATATGTAATTCCCTTCTGTCATTAGCATTAAGGTGAGTAATTATTGAAATGTTTTATACTTGAACTCTATTCTGGCAGAGCACAATCCAACAAGATTATAGACGAAAATTTGTGCTACAGCAAATATAATCCCTAGCATAACACTAAAATAGTATATTATAAGCTTCCATCCCGTCTCTACGTCATAAAAACAATTTCACGCACGTACAACTACGAGCGAAATGTTACAGGCCTAAAATAAAACTTGATATTTTTGTAAGGCACTTGTAGATTGTGCCTGGTACCGGTTGATACCGGAATCAGTAGATATGAGTCTATGTGAAGTGCACAGGTAAGCTTCGAACGCATTTTGGTAAAGATTTGGTACGTTAATATACTTTAGTTTTGATAGTAAATAAGTCTGTCGTTTATTCAGTTATATCGTCATATGTCGTCATATGTCGTGTAATATATAGTTTTTAATTAGAGCACGGATAATGAGGAGCAGAGGCGAAGAAGCGTTAAAATGGAAGAATAAGTAATGGTCGGTATACTGCAAGATGTGGCATAAGGTCGATTGGTCCAATGTTCTGCCAAAAAAAGTTCGCTCCAAAAGTAGGGACTAGTACGTAAACTAGTTTGTTACTTACGATCCCTAAACAGATACAATTTTGTTTGTTATAAAATCTTATGTAAGGAAATAGGTAATTGTATTGATTCTCAATGTGATATTCCTCGTTCTTCCAACTTAGTAAAATCATTTCATAATATTGACTTAAACGCATTGATGACTCAATATTAAGGAAACCAATGCATTTTTCGATTTTATTTTATAATAAGTAGACAGAATTCACTGAGCTGTACGCGTTAAATAATAAATGAGTGTCGAAACCGGTCTGAACCGGTTATTAGCGGTTCAGAGCAAAATAGATAATAAAATGTATTGAAATGCCTGCGGACCGGCTTATCCGCTTGAAAGTCAATGAATATTTGATTTCAATTTTTTTCTCGACGTCGCCGTGAAGTATTCACGCCATACCTAATTTGATTTTCGCCATTCCGGCCGTTCGCCAGGGCAGTTTGCATTCATATTCGGCCTGAATACGCGTCTGGGTTGCCTTCGCCCGGGTTTGATACAAATAAACAGCGGATATTTTTACATTTCTTGCCAGGATAACCCGACCCAACTGATTACGTTCCGGGGATAATAACCCGCTAGTATCGGAGCAGTAAGACATTTTGATATCAAAACGTTACGCACAAAAACGTCCTTAATGTGTATTGGTTCATAAAGTAAACAATCACTTATGATTATGAAATCATTTAAATGAATATTATAATGTTATTGATATTGAGTCAAATCCTACTAATATTTTAAGTGCGAATACGTGTGAGAAGTGTGAGAAATACGGGCAAAATCTACTAAAAGGATTTAAATGAAATTTTGCACAGTTGTCGATTATAATCTGGAAAATCAAATAGGTTTTATGCGCACATAGTTTTTATTAACACAACGCGGGTGCAGTCGCAGGTGGAAGCTAGTTTTTAGATAAAGAGCTTATATTCTTGTTAACTCTGTCGCAAAACAATATTGTGAGGCAAAGATCTTTTAAGTAAGCAGATTGCTTACAAATGCCATTTACCACCTACACAATAAGCCAAGTAATGCGGGGGCTCACCCCCTGTTTTTATGTCATATAAATATGATAATTTAACATATAATCAACTTTTGAAATACATATGAGACGTGGTTAACAGATACTCGTAAAAAACAATGCTTCCACCAAAAGTGGAAACCCTTACGCTTAACTTGGCTCATCTTGGCGAAGCACCACCGTGCCCCCAGATCGTAGTTTGTTTTATCCTAGTAAAATATTTAATTGTATTTTTTTTATTAATA
>DWJZ01002564.1:0-19142 GCA_018249125.1 Asbolis capucinus
ATGCTTTGCACCAGGAAATAAAATTTTATATCATAATTAAATGGTTTGGTATTGGAAAATCATTTCCGTTGCAATACCCCGATTTTCCGGTAGAAGGAAGATCGTATTTCTATGGGCTCAGTCCCAGTTCTCTTATATTTAACACTACACTATCTAGCGCACACGTTATTCCTACTCTGGGGTGCTGGCCAACCCCATACTAAAATGTTGATAATTTAAATAAAAAAACAATTATTTCAAGTTAATATATTTTATTATAAGTAATTAGTATTATGAGATCACAAATAAGCCTTATTATAAAAAATCTGTCTCAATTTGAGCATTTTCAACAAATTGGTGTTTTGCACCTATGGCACGTTGTCCTGGTCTTCCCGTCTTTGGACCTTGGACGAAAGCCACACTACGTTGAGTTGAAAGCGAAGAAACAATGCTACCAGGGTCTTGTAGTTTTTTGAGGATCACTTCAATGATTTCTTTTATATCCCGCCTTAAAGTTGGCATACAGTAACGATCCTCCAAACGATCGTAAATTAGCTTCAAGCCTCTTTTTTTTGTTTATGTTATGTTTTGCTAATTATTAGCTTTAGATCATTCAAATAAAACCCAAGAATTAATTCAGACAGCATTCAGCACCAGAAACCTTACATTGCCCTGTCTTCTCATATTCTGTGAAGGTTCTTCCAAAGTCGTCATCACTGCTATGATTTTCGATATTCTTAGATTCTTCTATATCACTGTCATAATTGCAATCTTCATCAGCTATACGAAAATCTTGTATTAAACCATCCGACTCATCATCAGAACCTGGAGCTGGCAATTGCCTACGGCTGGTTGCATCATCTGATTCATCGTCGCCAGATTCATGATCAAGAATAGACTTGAGTTCATCGTCATTCGAAGTTCTTGCAGCCATCTGAAACAAAAAACGTAAATGCCTATTGTAATTAAACAAAAAAAAACATAAATACCGTTAGTATTTGATGCAATAAAGGTACTTCATCAATTAGTGAATGAATTAAATAATATATTATATATATATATCATTGAGAAAATAAAAATACATATTAAATAAAAATAAATTCAACACAAAACTAAAATACTGTGAAGCGCAAATCTGTAGGTAAAAAATTATTTGAGCTATTTACAAAATAAATCTGCCTGGGGTGCACGTGCACCCCGTGTAGGGTTCTAGGGTTAATTTTGTATGGTATCTCGATAGCCCAGTTGTCTGACAAGAATCTGATAGAGATTTATATCTAGTAAAATTAAATTGAAGTCTAAAAAGTGTAAGGCAATATTATATCAGTTGGAAAATTAATAAAGAATCTTTAAGGTAGACATGGTACTTTGACTGATTATAATCTGATTTCTTTCTCAGGCTTCGTCAGGCTACGTAATCCACATTTATGAGACTAGTAAGTTTATTAAAATCTCGATTACCTGATGCATACTATAAATTTGTAGAAAACGTCTACCAATCCTACCCTACTAATTATAAATTTGAAAGTCTGCGCGGATGTATGTTGGCTGCTCTTTCACGCAAAATCTTTTGAACGGATTCTTATAAAATTTTGTACAGAGTTAGATTGCAGCCTGGAATAACACATAGGCTAGACTTTTTGTCGATGGCGCAAATAGTTTATATACAAAATTAGGGTCCGCCCGCGGCTTCGCCGGCTTGGTACGCTGATACAAAGTAGTCTATATGTTAGGCATTACAAACTATGAAATATTCGTTACCAAATTTCATTTAGATCCGTCCAGTCGTTTTTGCGTGATCGATCCATTCTCACAAACGTTCGCATTGATAATATTAGTAGAATAAAAGACAAACCTGAAACATGAGTACCGTTCACTAAAATTGCCTTATCAGCCATTCAGTCAACATCCACAACTGCCCCATTCATGAGTGCTTCAGTAATGTGTGTATCTCGTAAATGGACTGTAGCTGTCGGCGCCACTGGCTGATGATGACGCGCATTCCGAGACAAGCAGCTTGTTTGATAGGTGGCCATGATGGGGTATTTTTACAATAACCTTGACGAGTAGAAATAGAAAATAATTTATTTCTCAATATTACGTTGCTAATTTGCCATATTGTTAGGACATTATGATGTATCAGAATTTTTTTATTGAAATATTTTTCAGAGAAATCTGAAAAAAGTTGTCAAAGACGTCAGTGCTGTATCTCCTACCACTTCAGAGTCCATAAAGGACTAATATGCAAACAAACATTGATTTTTGTATAAATACTATCTTTTTCCCGCGACTACGTCCGTGTAGGTAGGTTTTATCCAGTTTTATATTACCTACCTCCTATATGGCCGTATTGTGGCTGCGTAGAATATTAACTCCAATCCTATACCAGCACAACAGGTTATGTAAGAGGCAAGGACCTTTTTGTGAAGCTTGTCTGGCTGGCTACCACTTTCTTTTTTCCCATCCTTTTGTTATCCTCCTTCCCATTCATCTTCTGTCACTCGCCCTGAAACAGTATGTTAAATTAGTTTTCGATTCCAGTTGCTTCAGCGATGTATCGCTTCCCTTGTGTCTTTGTCTACCTCGAGCGCGCCAGTATATTACTTCCTTCCAGGCAGGCAACGCGTTAGTTATATCTCAGTGTGGTATTGTTCGTTTCCATGGACGTCGGTGATCACTTACCATCAAAGGAAGGTAATAGACAGACAGAGTTCTATCGCATTTATAAGATTAGTAAGAATATACATGTAGTGGATGTAGGCACACACTGACACGTATCCTCTCATTCTCCTACTGCGAGGTCACCCTAAGACGCCGGCGCCTCTCATTCCTCTGTCAGAAGTGCATCAAATTCCACGGTAAGCGAGCGAACGCATTAGCCATTAAGACATCACGCGCGAACACACCGAAATAGACCTTCCACGTTCGAACAATGCTGTGCCACATCCTCGCGGCCAACCAATTACCATCTATATTAACCGCACAGGGATTTCGATGCTATGGATCCGAAACTGTAACCGTATCCGAATCGGAACTGACATTTGAATAGCGTCATTATCCGGGATTACATTGCATCTTTCCATCAGGTGAAGTAAGATGGATTTAAGTTAAACATTAACTTGTAGTATGAAAATATATATTTATATTAACATATTGAGTAATTGTAAGTTTTTAGGGAAAATTCTATCATCAAAATCAGCATAGTGGAGTATGTTTTAAAACTTCTCAGTACAAGAAGGGGCCCGCACTCAGTAGCTGCTTGATAATGGGTTGATGCCAACCATATATGAAAACGAAATAATATTAAAATATCCACACCGATATCCCAATCTGACAGCATCCATAACATCCCTGATTTCGATGACCATAAGTCAAGATAACATCGACCAGCTATGCGGATGGACGGCCCATTAAAATGCCAATAATGTTGGCACTCGATCGCAATTTGTTACTGCTGGATATTAAATAAACATATGACGTCTGGTGTGCGTCATATCCCGGGCTCTCGGCTACCAGAAACTGCGACGCAGTTGAACACCATCAGCTGGTTTAAACCAATTTGGGATAAGCAACACATCAGTTGTTTTCAACGTTTGTTTGAACCTTTGGATTATATATTACGTGTCTTCAATTCAGGCTTTTAAGTCGTGTGTATTCCATCTGTGATTGTGTCACCAAATGGCAATTGGCGTAAATAGGCTAGTGGCGTAACTATGGGTGGAAAAATGTCATGGGCCCCCGGCGTGACATATTTGTCCGATGGTCAACTTAATGAAATAGGGCTCTGCAGGATTTGTATGCATGGAATAACTTAGCTTACTAATTATAAAAATTCTATATTTATAGAAGTTCGTGAGGATGGATGGTTGGATGTTTGTTGATCTTCACGTAAACACTACTGAACGGCGCCGAATGAAATTTGGTACATAGACATCGACATACTTCGCGAGTGAAGCAGTGGGCCGAAACTAGTTTAATTTAAAATTATACATTTTGAATCAATCACCCATTAGCCACGTCATTAGGCAGGGGTAGAAAAAGTGATACCTTAAAATTCCTTTGTCGTACATTATAAGGCTTTATTGCACAATAGCAGATGGCAGTGTCCATGGTCTTAATATTCTTCATGCAATTTTATGAGGAATGAGTCATAAGATGATTCTGTACAAGAAAAATATGTACAACTATGAAACAGCAGGGTTAGGTTCTTAACTTAACTTTTGCAGGTCTTCACATCTTTTGTTCTCAGAAAGTACTGCGTAACTTCAAAAGATGTTAAGAAATTTCGTAATGCCCTATTTCAAGAAACCAAATAAATGAAGGCGATTTTATGAAAGTTTCTGTTTGTTAGGTTACTTTCCTTCCTTTGTTTCTTCACTTTCGTTCTTTGCATACAAACTATTTGCAAAGTTATTATGAACGGGCAGCAATATCCACCACTCAGAACGTGATCAAAACATGTGACAAAAAAATGTGACTAACTGTTCATTTATTATACCCCATCCTGACTGTATTTCATCATCTTAACCCATCACGGCCCACTATTGAGCACGGGTCTCTTCTTTGAATGAGAAGGTTAAGGCTGGCCAAGGGCGGATTGGCAGACTTCGACACCTTTGAGTTTTGCAAACTCCCCGGCATGCAAGTTTCCTCACGATGTTTTTCTTCGCCATTATAGCGATTGACATTTAAATGCTTAAAACGCACATAGCTCCGAAAAGTCAGAAGTGCGCATCCTGGGATTCGAACCCGGACCCCCCGAGTAGCAGGCCGAATACTTAACCATTAGGCTATCAACGCTTGTTTGTACTGTACTTATTAATTTTATTTAGATCAACTGGTACGTACTACGTTATTATTAGTACGTACAGGAGCCGGTGGTACTAAAAAGGGTCATGTACACCTGCTGGTATATACAAACTGTGAGAGATACCGTACTTCAAAAATAACGAACTAGTAAAGTTTTGTTTTAAGCAGAGTTGCAGTTTAAAAGATTCGGAACTACCTGTTGGTCTAGATCTTCTAAGCAGCAATCAGGCTTAGGAACCACGACCTTTTGTGTGTTTGATTCCCAGCAAATATTTTTTTTTTAAGGAGCAAGAACGTTTGCCCTGTATTTGGGTGTAAAGGTGTAACAATATTTTGATGAGATATTTAAAAGTATGTGTTTAAACTTCATACATCAACGTCCAAGTTTACTTTCGGATCAGAAGGTAATGTGTGAGTGGTACGAGAATATTTTATTATCATCAATTTATCAATTATTGTCAAAAAAGGTGTTTGTCTGACCTTTCATGTCTAACACCCGAAATATAGCAAAAACCACAGACATGGATTATAAGTCCACCAATGTTTTGTTTCGAATACAACTACCTCTTTATTTCAAAGGCTATGAAGTAAATCTAGACTTCAATGGGCTTAGCCTCCATATTTATAAAAAAATATTATATAAGCTAATTAATCCAACAAACTGATTTCATGGTAATCTTGCCACAATGTTAAAACGCTATCAACCTGTTTTAAACAGTCATATACATACGAGTACATGTGTCTGAACGTATTATTAGTACGTTTTCAAACGTAAATTTTAGACTTAAGCACACTTTCGGCAACTTAATTTCTTGTGTCGTATTTTTGGGCAACTTCAAGTTGTGACTATGGAATAAGCACGTGCATAAAACTGATGGCCAGACACACAATAACTTGCTGCATAAAATATAATATTCTCTCTGACAAATATTTGGAAATTTATTAATCTTCTTGGGTTATGAGTATGTAGCTTACGCATCTTTAAATAAATTAAATATGTAATGAATTTCTTGGACATGGATTTATATAGAAAAATAAGACAGTTTTCCAATATTAATTTATCCATACTTAACAGTAAAAGGCGTTGAACATGATATATTACATTATTAGGAGTAAGTCTAATATTCCTTAAACTTGGGAACTCCGTAACTTTCATGAGGTACACCTTGACTAGTGGAGATGGCGCTTGCTTCGTAGCCTAATGAGCTGGCAGTGCTAGAAACGGTGGATCCAGGTGTGCCAAAAATGCTTTCAAGACCACTGCTGAATGAATTGGCTTCGGCTCCAGATGAAGTCTCAACTGTGGGGCCTACTGACGTGAAATGTGTTCCAAAAGAACTAGATCCTTGATTCTCGACTCCAGAGACCAATCCTCCAAAAGAATTACCGGAAGTCGAAGAAACAGCGTATGCTCCATCAGAGACACCAGCTCCGCTAGTCACCGAGCCGAATCCACTTGTGCTGCTGACTCCACTGTTCAAGCCGCTTGAAGAAATTGCACCTGAGTCCTTGACTCCGGAGTAGCCAGTTTCCACACCTGAGTAGGAGGTTGAAACGCCACTTTTGTCGAAGTCGCTGACAATGTTGTTGATTACGGACTGGGAGTCCTGCTTGTCATTATACTTGATGAAAAATACTTCTGGTTTCGCTGGTGTCTTCTGCTCGAATTTAGGTAGAACAAAGTTTTGAACATCCTCAGGATTTTTGACGAGAACGTATACAATAGTTTTCTCCTCATTTTGTTGCGGGACGGGAATGAATTGAGGGGCTGGAGCCGGTTGCACTGGAGTCTTGATAAAAATAATTTTATAATGCTTTTGTGGAGGTGGCAAGACTAGGGGTTGACGTGGTTTCGCGATCTCGGGTTCTTCCGGTGCGGCATGTACGTAGATATGTTTGAAAACTTGAGGTGGTTGTTGTGCAATTTGGTTGTAGTACTCTTGGTATTTATTGACTGCTGAAGTTTGGTACTGATTGGATGTTTGATATTGGTTGTAGTAGCCGGAACCAGCAGACTGGGTGGGCTGACCGACAGTGATGCTACCACTTCCAGACTGGTAATATCCGCTTAAGCCAGATTGCGTATTTTGTCCGGTGGATCCGTGGTAGGCGCCTTGATTCGAAGAGCCCGCGTTGTAGTTGTACCCTGTGCCGAAGCCTTGGGTATTATAATTTAAGCCTTGTCCGCCAGTATTTGCTTGGGCATAGTTCAAACCATTTCCCACGCTGGAGACAGCAGACACGGTATTGGTATTGCCCGCTGCTAAGTTAGAACTAGTGAACCTGGTGCCATCGTAGTTGGAATCGGTTTTAATTGCGGTGTTGTAACCAGTGGTGCCGAACAGAGTTGAGGGGATGGAAGCTTGAGCAGTGTATTTAGAACCGCTGGTTCCGATTTGGTGTGACGGTATTCCATACGATGTCTCAGGTACTTTATAATGGTAGCCGAGCCCAACATCAGCAGACACCGCTCCCAGTGCGAGGGCAAGTATCTGAAATACGAAAAACATTATTTTTATCAAAAAGGTTAATAATATATTTTCCTTAAGCACGTGATTGGTATAGTTTATAACTTTAACTAGCTGAGCCAAACTAGCAGACGTTGCTCCGTGATATAAGGAATTAATTTTTACCTGTGATCCCGCGGAAATAAAAAAGTATCCCAAGAGTAACCCCGTTGTTTAAACGGTAATAATATTTTTATCTAAGGAATCTTACTTTTATGTCTGTACATCGCAGTAGAAGTAACCAGTAAAAAAACACCCAGAATTGTTATATGATAGTAGATGTAAGTTAAAATAGCAGAATATGTGTTTAAAAGACACGCAGTGTCGAAACAAACCGGTTGAGCTTCGTGTCGTGGTCACGAACGCAGTTGACGGTCGCCACTAACATAACTTTGGAGATTATTATGTTATTAATGAGGATTAGGTATACAAGCGATCAGTTCCTGTGTGTGGGAGAACAATATTGTAATACTAGTTCCTGCTCTCGGCTCTGCCCGCGTAGTATTTTGATTAAAAGAAGCCTATGTGTTATTTCAGACTGCAATATATGTATCTCTATGCGAAATTTCGTTCGGCAATTCTTGCGTGAAAGAGTAACAAACATCCATTCATTGATTTTCACAAACTTTCCATTTATAACATTAGCAGGAATGCCTACACACTTATACACCCGTAATAGGATTTTCTATGTCAAAGGCGGCATGGATAATACTTCTTGTTCGTTCATCTGTCACATATGACTGCCCCGATCGGAAACCGAACCTAATCCCTCGATTCGCACCTCTTGTTTTCAAAAGTTAATTAACCCTTGCTTTGGTGAAGGAAAAGATAATGAAGAAACCTGTATTGCTGAGTTCCCCATAAAGTCCTCGGATCGATGCACTACCAAACCGACACACGGCTCACATTGTGAAAGGAGACCAGAGCCTAGTAGGAGGACAGTAATGGCTTTCAATGCACTGTTGTCCTGTCTCTTTCCAACTTTATTACCGGAAAGTACAATTTTCCCTCAAAATAACAAATGAATGGTTTACTAAAGCGAAGTAAGGGCGGCTAGTGACTTAAGATGTAAGCTGCTAATACAATGAATAGGGTCTCAACAGTTTTGGAACTAAACAATAGAATAAATTTGTCAAAATCGAGTAGACACCGAACACCAAGGGTTCCGTACTACTGCGGTAAATGTACTCCAAAAAAATGTGTTACTTGTAATGAACCATCCACTTGCTGGCTCCTTGTTCTCGCAAAAACTACACGGATGACGCCGTCGGTAGAAATTAGTCATAGTATATTTTAGGTTAGATTATTCTTAGTTTACGGTATAATTTTATTTATTTTATATTATCTGAGTAAGGTATTTTGATTAATAAATACAATAATACTTTCTTGTATAAAGTTTCTAACTTATTGGTTTTTAGTACGTGTACAAGGGCCATATTGTTGCAGTTTCTGCAAAGAAAATGGTGTCTATTAGACTCAAGAGAGCAGAACAGATGGATAGACGGACATCGTAGAACACAACCGACGGTTTAACGTGACTTTCAAACACGGAAGCACGTTTGAAATGTTTGCTGCTAGCATTCAAGTCAACCTACCGCGTCTTCTGTTGCTCAATTGCCACTTATCTCTTTAGATTTTCGTAAGCAGCCGGGATTTGGGCAGCAACCCCAATACGCTGTTCTAATCTGTGAAGGGGTCAATGGTCGTACTAAGTCCGAAATGTTTATGCCATTCAAAAACCTCCGACAGGGTTTAACAAGTGCTTATTTAATCATAATAACCGGGACGTGCTTTACGTGCTCTCTGCTCATGAAAATTTGCCACTGGCGGTCACCCATAATCCTACTGTTGAGCGGTTTGTTTCAATTGTAAGTAACAGCATCGATGTGTACAGTGAAAATCATCTTTTACGGAACCCTAATAATATTATGTTTTAAGCGTCTGAGCTATTCCGACTATTATATTTTCCGACTATCGTAGCCACGGTGCACAATAGATCCTTTTATTGTATAGAGTTCAGGTAAACCTTTCCTTTGTGGTATTGAAGTCATAGATAAGGATTGTCCATGATTCAGTTAATCTTTTAAATATATAACTTTTCCTTTTCAACATAATATGGTGTTATTATACTAGTGATTGTTATCCTGCTAAGGAGAGATTTCAAATATTACATTTTTACAGAACGTGTATTATTCGTGTCCCTATACCAAATAGCTATACAAAATACCGAGAAAGAACAAAGTTTTTATAAATATTAAAAACACGAGTTTTAATTCCATAATACAAAGAAATAAAAAATTTTAAAACTGTTTTGTTAAACGTTGTGTTCCCTTGTCTGGAGCCAATCCTGAACGTAGTAGGTCATGCTTGTAATAAAAATGTATTGTCTTCGGTATTTAAAATTTCTGCGTCGTAGTGTAAGAGAAAGTGGGTCTAATTATTCTTGCAATATATGACCCATTACAAACAAATATACTTACAACTATAGTGTAAGTTAAAAAAACCTTGTAAAAAGATAAAATAGTTTATTTAGTTTTCTTTTTTTATCTGCTTATAACCGTTTATTTAAAAAAAATCGGTTTTTATCTAAAAATTATCAGGTTTATGCTGGTTAAATTTTATGTTACATTTTAATAATTATGATGATTCAATAACGTTATAAAGCCAAACCTTAAAACTCAAAGTCAAAAGAGTTTAATACCTAAGCCACGTTTCGAAAAAAAATCAAATTAGTAACTTGTCAAGTTTGTATGTCACAAATTCTTTTCAGATCATGGCAGGCGCTCGTATAGATACTACTGCCATCTGTATTGACGTAGCCTAACTAACCTAACAAAAAAATCAATGAAAAAAATAACACTACAAATAAACTTAAAATAATTAAACAGCTGTTCTAACCCTCTCAGCAAGTCACAGTGAAGCAGCGTGGTGGTGTGTGGTTTAGACTTCAGATACGAGAGACCCGTGCTCAGTATGGATCGGAGCCATTAAGCTTGAATATGTCCATACAGTACACAATTGCTTGCCTTCTTACGTCTGGACCTCTCAGCTACTCTCAATACATTACAAATTTGGTTTTCATTCATAAATTTGATACAGTCTATTAGTTAGTAAATTATGATATATGACTATTTATTATACAATTTTACTATCTGAATTATATTGTCTAATACAAAAATACATTTGTATTTAGACTCTGATTTGATTTTAATGTATTGTAACTATGTTTTAGTAATAATCTGAAGCTTGTTTCCCACGGTGTGTTCCACGGCCCTTCACCGTACCTACGCTGTTCCCATGATGCGTGTGTATTTTGATTTTGAGATTCTATGCAATCTTGCACTCTATAGTTGTATAGAGCAGGGATAAGCAAACCGCGGCCTGTGGGCCGCATGTGGCCCTTTGAGCATTTTTAAAACAGATTTTTTATGTTTAGAATGTAAAACACTGTGTTACAATATAAAATATTACAATATAAAAAAGTATTATGATACAAAAAAAATTCAAATATATAAAAACTTTACATAGTAACTCTGAAACGTTAAGTATAATTGATTAAATATAAATAATGCTAATGTATGTCCGACGCTCTAGTAAAAATCAAAATTAAAATTGGCACTTTAATTCAAAAGTTTGCTCACCCCTGGTTTAGAGTATACGGTTTATAATATTTAACGCGGATGCGTTGGTGCTTCCATAAAGTTCAACTGGTGGGGTGGTGCGGTAATGTTTCTAATAGCTCAATTTGTGTCAAAGATTAACCATTTTTAATTTAATTATCATTAACAACAGTTCTAATCGCGCTTTTTCCAAGACTACCTACTGACCGTAGGGTCAAAGTGACGCCATAGTTTCGCTTTCAAAAAGAGTTTATTAAAACCAACTTCGAATATGTAAATTGCATTTTGATGGCCGTATAGATCATCAAATATGTAAAGAATTAAAAATATATGTAGACAAATGAACGCATCAAAGAAAAATTTAAACTAACATCTACAGCGCAAACATAAATTACTAAAAGAAAGCAAGGTCGAGTAGATCCGGAAATATTTCGAATTACAAAATACATCGATGGTCTGGAACCAAAATGAGTCGCGTGCGTGAAGAAAAAACGCTTTGTACGCGTTCTAAGTACAGATATCGTTAACCGGTTCACATAACGATGCATAGTTATCTTTCACTATTACGCAAGTTTGACCATGACCGGGGTTATTGAACCTTCCCTAGCAACACGCATGAAACCATGAGGAACCCATCTTGGTGATAAACATCTATGACGTAGTAAATACTATATTTTTATTATTTTCAAGGAACTTGTTTCTAGACGTTGATTGAGAAAAATCACTTAAGATGAAAAAATCTTGTTTCAAATTTAAATTATGTAATAATTTAAGATATTGCCTACCCTAAACACTAAAGGATCAACTTTGCCTTATGTAGATATAAATTGTTTCTTATTAAGTTTGATTAAACAATTTTTCAGCATTCTTTAAAGTTTAATGCACCTCCCCTTATTCCGTATTCCCTTTATTCTATTAGTGTACGTCGGTATGGTAACATCGCCACCTACTAGAAAATATAACTAAATCCAGTGCGAGTGGTGCGGTGCCGTGAATTAACAAAATTTTTAACCAAACCGATTATACAGTTTCCCATCACGAGAGACGGCGTCACTGCTATCTTTCATTTAATATGCAACATAATTCCATGACAGTTTTTCTAAATTTAAACCTTTATAAATCCACATTGAAGTATTTTTAAGATTCATGCTACTAACGATCACCCGAGCGCTCAATACTGTTTAACTTGGCCGATCACTTAAATCGATACAAGCCGCCGGACTGTGAGCGCTTCACGCATTGTCTATGAATAAAAAAATAGTAATAAATAAAGCTGGTTTTTTCCCGGATACTAGTGGCTGGGTGGGTCTTCACTATGTAATAGGAATTATCCTTCAAGGATTTGTCCAACTCAATATGCTTATTTAATTAATAAGATTAACACATCAATGAAACATAACACTTGTAGATAGGTATTTTTATTACTTTTAAATATAAGTAGGTATATATATATATTCAAATAGTGATGACCACAATATATGATACTGTATGCTGTACTGATAGTACAGACCGCAGTCTTTGCCTATGTTAGATTTGTTTTAGTGAGTATACAGAAAAACTGGCCAAGTGCGCGTATTAATGCGAAAGTATTAAAAGTAAGTTCACTGACTGTTACGTTTGCTAAATCGATTTTGATAAAAAATTGGTACAGATATAGAATAAAACTTGAATAAGGCTTTGCTAATGGAAAAGAAGATGGTCTAATTACTTCTTAAAAAGACATATTATTTTTATACATTCCTTATGTTTTATATACGTCGCAACTTGGTCGAGTTATATTGGCATTATATTCAATATCAATATCATAGATCTATAAATCTTTGACTTCAAACGCTAAATCCCTCGTTCGATTCGTATATAAATTTAATACTTGACGGAGCTATCTCGTCGAACTTTGAAATTGCGTGCAATCATAACTTAGAATTTGTACATGACCAATATCGGATTATTCAGCGGTACTGGTACGGTAAGCCTTGTACCGATCGGACCTAAGCCGAGATTCATTCGACCGCTTCAAGTCTGCGAAGACCACCAAGTGAATACGGGAGGATGGAAGGCAAGGAGCTGCTTCCCCAGAGCCCAGGTACTAACTAAACTTAACAGCGAGGTTCGCAACTATTCGCATACGATCGTACTCGTATATCATTGACGATGAGTAAACTTGCAATTATTACAAAAACAAGCGTAGATTTGTAAAATTACGTATTGTATGTGCCTTGGGTAGCTTAGTTGATCACTACCGGACTCACTAGTTCGTTTGTAAAGTTACAGATTCCGAGTCGATTTTCGATTTCAGTTCCCGAGTTCAGGCTCAGTTTTTTCTAACAGTCTTCTATGATTGTTTTCAGTAGAAGCTCGTACGGGAAAATATTTTTTTACTAGAATTTGAAACTTCAATAAAAGAAACGATAGTAGCCGATAGGTGTGATTGCAGTACAAGCAAAGCCTTTTCTAGAGGATAGCACGGCAATGATAAGCTTAATCATTAATTAGAAAGAAAGAAAGAATTTACTTCGTAAAATGTAGTTAAAATAATAACAATTAAAATAAATAAACAAACAATGCGTAGCGACGAGAAAGGTAAACATTCAGTCTTGTTGTTAGGTGGTATCATTTTGTATGACGACATACAACTGCTGGTTTTCAGTGCATACCATGCAAAGTTCGGAAAAGGTGACAACATTAGGAAAACTGGGGATAAAAGAACAATAAATAACACGAAAACAATAATAAAAAATAAAAAATATTCAAAACTGATGATAATGTTGATAAGTGTGGGTCATCCCTAAGCCGACATTGCTCTCCAGAATACGAACTACGGAGCCAACTTCACGTGAAAACTGATAGCGCTGAATACCTCTCCACACTATTTGTGATAGTAAATAGGAAAGTGGAAATGACTAGCTCCCGTCTAATGGAAAATGGATGAACTATTTTAGTAAGATCAATAGTTAGGTTCAATAATTTTCTTAGTTCCGGGTATAGATTCAGAATTTCGGGTGGATTATTTGTATAAATCGAACAGTACTCGGTTTGAATGCATAGATCATTTTCTAAATGAAATGCGTTGCTACTTAAAATAATTAATACTTGATTCAGTGGAAGAAAACATCGCGAGTAAACCTGTATTTCTGAGAGTTCCCCATAAAGACCTCGAAGATTTGTGAAGTGTACCAATTCGCACGTGGACTTCGGACTATAACCCCGATATTACTAGAGCTCGAGCACAACAGAGAACAGTTAGGGGTTACAATGACGAATGAATAATTAGAATATACAAGCAACACCGAACGCAGTCAGGTTTTGGATGGGTGACTGCTATTAAACAATTTTATGAGATCGTTCGTCATTCAGAAGGCACGCTAAGCTATCGGCTCTGGTTGTTACTGTCAGATGGCAGTCGTTAAAACTTGTCAGTAGCATAGAAATCTCTAGATTGGGCTGGTTCCTAAACCCTAGTACAACTCTATACTGGAGCACCTCAGTACAAAATACAGTACGGGCAGTTATTCAATAATTATTTCTTGAGCAATTTAAAAGTCATAATAATATGATTATGACAGGCATATCTACAGTCAAACTAAGTAAATCGAGATTATATAAAATGTATTATATATTAAGTCAAATTAAACATATATATTACAGTGATGACATGAAGGTATCCTTGGAGACGGGGAAGCATTCGTGGTCTTTACCATAATCGGGGAATTCCCCACAGGCGGAATGACATCCGATGAAAATGGTTTTAAAATTCCAGTGGAGGGGTCTAAGAGCTCTAAACTGATACTGGCTTCAACCCATTGATGGCCCACTAGTTGTACGAGTCTCCCTGATACAGAGGAAGCCTAGAGCGTACTCCATCACGCTGCTCTGATGCGGATTATTGGAGGGGTTAGTAGACAACAGAAGTATCAGAAGATTTCCAAGGTGGCTTTAAAATACCTAAGGATCTCCGATCAGTTACAATGGAAACAAGCCGGCTAAGAACGCTTGAACTACTAGTAATAATAACATGTACGCCCATCTTGATCCGGATCCTAGATACAACATAAAAACAAATTGATTATTATAATCGAGAAACGAGTATATTATTTGGGTATTAGCGTTTAGTGATTTGTAAAAAATTCGGCGGAATATTTAAAGTCATAATTAACACTAGCTGACCCGGGGAATTTAGTACCGCCTCAGAATAAAGATGTTTTAGATTAATATTGTTTTAATTTATTGGCCATTAATGGACGATTGGCTTTACCACTGAAGATCAGAGATTAAATAGATAATTATTCTTATTGGAACTTGCAACAGCTACATCTGTTTGTCGGAGAGTAGTGTATTCCGAAATGCAAATTCTTTATGAAATGTACAAATGTGTGTTGTAGTGTGCGTGTTGTGTTTTAAGCCATCGTATAATTACTTAGTAGACATATGGTTCATACGAATATTTAGATATTTTAGACATATTTTCGTATACATTTATTTTATTTTATTACATATTAGGATTATCTAGCATTTTGTGGTGTAATGAGTCTATCCGCTTATGATGGGTGACATTAATTTGATATGTTCATTTTGTTACAAGTACTTTAACTCTTCCAGAGGTACAAAAGTTCATATTTCAAAAGTTCACAAAAGTAAAGCATCGACATCAGTTAATTTATCACCTTCATCAAACATAAATCTACAATTTCATGTTCACCTCAGAAAAATAAGAAAACATATGTATACCAATGGTGACAAAAAATCCACGAGGTGCTCGGATCTCTGTCGCTGATAGCCTTTCCATCTGTTTAGACAGAGTGTTATAGTAATAATAATTCAGTGAATGACTGGAAAATTCTTTTCACTTTTGCTTATAAAATATTAAATGTTTCCAATGATAAAAATGAATCGCTCAACCAAAAGATTAAAAATAATTGTTCGCAAGCCTATAGTTCTGTATTTCATTTTTAACTCCAACTCCAATTAAATTTTTAATGAAATTAAAAAAGTGGAATCGAAAATCAGGGATGAACATAAAAAAAAAAGTCGCGATTTCTTTTCTCTAATGACTCGATATGAGCGAATACAACTGAAACAAAATTTTACCTAGACTATAGAACAAGTGTGAACCAGTCCAATTAGGTTTTGGTTCTAAAGGAGGCTGTGACGCTGCAGTACTTCCCTTAGGTAGGTTCCTAATGATTGAGCAAGATTTTAAGATATTTTTTTTACTATAACACCATTTCATAATATGCTTTTCATACCTAAATTTATTTACTTGTTAAGGTGTACTCAGTTTTGAAAATTTAAAAAATAACGACTAAATATTGATGAACTCATTATTATTTCATTACAATAAATCTTAAATTTAAATTTTTGGCAGGAACCTTGGTCTCAATCTTCTTTACCCATTAGATATAGTAGTTTGGGCATACACAAAATTTCTAGTTCTTCGCTTCCTGCATTTTTGAAATCGATTCATAGCACTGCAACACTCACAGGTAATATTTTGTAACATAACGGTCAAAATTATGAGATTGCATGCTATAGCGGTGGCATGGCTGATTGGGAGGCCACTATTCGAAAGTTTCCTGCAAATTTAAATTTAAAAAATGCTTGTATTGTTTGCTGTGTAAGAAAATATTTTATGACGATAATAAGGCGGATCTTCATAGGGTCAGATTAATACGACCAGCTATGTCAAATTAGGAGTTTCTCACTCTGCTTTAAATGATATTATTCGAATGCCTATTGCCACGGCAAATATTCCGTCAGTTCTAGAACCAAATTGGATATTTCGCATTCGTGGCAAGAGACTCGATCGTATGTTGACTGCGCCATGGTGTATGGGATATCCATGAAAGCAAAGTCAACGCTGGCACGGCGGCGGAAGCTTTTGAAAAGCTTAAAACATATTAAGTACGGGAGTCTCGGGACCGGATATTTTTTTAAAGCATTTGGAGTCGAGACTCTTGGTTCGTCCGATGCAACCGAAACAAATTAAAAAAAAAACTATAAACGACCGCAGAGCTGGCAGCTTTCTAGCTCTTTACAGAGAGGAAAAGCCGCCAGCGTCTTGGGTACCGCACCACAGATGCCAGCTTTTTGACATTTATTTTAATTACTTTAATTAGTAATATTTATTTCATTTTAATTATTCAAATGTATTAAATAAAAAGAAATAAAATAAAAATGAAAAAGAAATTAAAATTGACATATGAAACTAATATTTGTGATTTTTGTTGTTGTTACATGTACTTTTATGTTTTCAAAAATCCCTAACTTACAACTTCCAATATAATAATTACATGATTTTGTAGAACCCGATTATTACCACTCACACATACATATATACGTGTACATATACATAAGTGATCTCACAATGTGTTGATATAAATCGAAAAGTATTAAATATTATTATATGTGAATCCCCAGACCGCAAGGATGGTAACATATTTGTGTTAATTCTGTGTTTAAACTTGACATTTCGACATATTATGTCGATACACCGGCCGCAGCTTTCGGCCGGTTGGCCGTGAACGACATAAGGACGGACGGCCGCATACTACTTTACATATATCTTGTTTTACAGTTCGGTAAATATCCTATGAAATCCATATTGCTCACCAAGTCCTAGACTTACTAAAAGTGTAACTCAGATATGTCCGCGACTTTGTCTGCGTTTCAAAGATATGTTAGTCGTTTTTAGAATTCCACACAGTAAGGATGCCATAGAAGAGCATAATATTCATGAGTTGCTTTGTCCGTTCGTCTATAACATTCTACATATACTCTGTGCAAACTCGAATTAGAATTTTTACCACACTAAATCGCCAAGTTAGGATGGAAAAAATTCCAGATGAAATTTTCACTGAGTATCTAATTCCGTAGCCACCTGGAGCCAATCCTGGACGTACTATTAGGACATGCATGTCATAAAAATGCATTATCATCAAATCGGTTTATGCATAATTTCATCTAAATAGTGTAAGAGGAAATGGGTCTAATTAAGCTTACAAAATTCGACCCGGACACTTAAGAAATATATGAACATACTGATATACAAACATACAATGCAAGTTAACTAAAAAGCTTGTAAAAAATTACTTTTAACTTTATTGGTGTTCATATCAAAGCGCGATCCACCAGACATTAAAATTAACGATGTACCTCCTTGACATTAAAACTTGCATCCAGTAACACATCGGCCAAATCATTTCCTGTTTTAATTCAAGGTTGCATTAATTATTTATTGTCCGTGTAAAATTATGTTATTTGTTAGGGACGTAATTGATACGACATGGCTACCGAGTTAAGAATGATTTTATTATTTTGTTACCCTCATTACAATATTATTTGACATTCCGCAATCAAAGTCTATAATTACTGTAATATCGTTTCAGTGTTTTGTGTATTATAGTGATGTATTTATTGTTTTTGCTATAATAAATAATTTATTAGGCTTTTTCCGCAGTTTAAGGAGATTCTTATGAAAATATTCTTATTTTCAGAAAACAGGGAAGCTGAACTTTTTTGTACCAAAGTGCAATTTTTTTCTGAAGAAATGTTAAGTGAGTTCATCGACGTTCCTTCAAATAACTATGATTTTAAGACGTCATAAGACTTGACTGTGCTCGATCTCTAAACCGTAATAGACTTTATTTTTTTAATAATGGCTGGATATATGTTTAACTGAATATGCCTTTAATAACCAGGTGGACTGATGACCTTAGGAAGTCAGCGGGCATCCGCTAGTTTCAAAGGGCTCGGGACCGGTCAGTGTGGCGAAAATTAGGACAGGCCTACGTCCAGCAGTGGACATCCAACGGCTGAAGATGATGAACCTATGACATGATACAATATGTGGCTTTATTTGGCTTATATATGTGGGTATCCGTGGCAGTTATAACATAAACTATTACTATTAAAAAAAGTTTCAAAATAGGTTACTGAAAGTAAATATTGTAAGATGGCATCGAACCCGGAGGCCGGCTCCGATTCGCACTTGACCATTTTGTTATATTTCATTTCATTTCACTTGAAAATGGACCAGAATGAAAATTACACTCTGAATTCTGCATGAGAAGTAGCCGAAATAAGTCAAAAATATTTTCCGTCAGTAAAAGCAAAAACTCTTTGGTTTACAAATTAAAATTATTTTTCTTTCATTTTGTTTATCGGTCTGTATGTACACACTGCTCTGTTTTTAATGGACTTTCCTCTGAGGATGGGTATTATTTGTGTTTCA
>DWJZ01002565.1:0-19140 GCA_018249125.1 Asbolis capucinus
GAAACCTTCGGCATAAAAACTTCCGACACCTGGGTTGGCCGCCACCCTTCTACCAATCCGCATTGAATTAGCGTGATGGAGTATGATCTAGGCCTCCTCAGTATGGGGAGAGACCCATGCCCATTAGTGGGCCATAATCGGGTTGAAGGCAATTTTAATGATACAATAGTTAAATTTTTACTTACCACATGCAGAGTTCCGGTACGTTTGTAAGACCTATGATAATGGCTCCATGTGAACGCAAATGTCTGATGCTATCTGCATCTTCTTCCGCTATCACGTCTTTTCGGAGCACCACTCCAGCTGTGTGATGAAGACCTGGAGGATTTAAAACAAGGATACATTACGCAGAACCGTTTTAAGTGAACTATAATTTGCTGAGGAGTTTCTGTCTGTTTCATCTCAATAAGGCACCATTTCGAAACGGCCGTAGATTAAAAAAACGTTCATAAGTGTGTATGTGTGTGTGTACTAACACCTACGTGAATAAAAGAATATGGATTTTGATAAAGGGTATCATAATTGCTACCCATAACTGTTCCACTGCTGGTCTCGTCTCGTAGAAGTCTCATGAGCAATACAGGTTACAGCCCACCCTGCTGGCCAATTACGGATTGATAAGTTGACACCTCACACGTTTTGCACAGCTTTATGGGGAATTCCTAAGGTATGCAAGTTGCTTACATGCATTGCATGCATCGGTGCTTTCATGTGAAATCCTGAAGTCTCCCCAGATGTTTCAAACTGCGAGGGGGTTATAGCGGGTAAAAATCCCATATAACCCGTGTTGGGATCTTAAAAAAGATTTCCCCGTCGTCAACAAAGACAAAATAAAACAAATGTTCGCATTACAACTCAAACCTTCCCGCTCGAGTAACCACCGTTGCCACCGCTAGGCTATCAGCGTTTTAACGACGAACTATGAAGGTAACACCTAATGCTGAAACAATACTCAAGGCAACTCGTAAAGGTTGAACAGAACGGGAAATATCTGCAAAAAAGTAGTTTTAATTGACGCTAGAATTCGTCGAACTGGCGAACTCAAGTTTACTTGTTTCTGACCCAATTTTAGTGTCGGCTTGTCACTATTACAGTTACAGTTTCTCTACTGAGAAAAGGACTAAGAAACAAATCAACATTATATATACCCAAATTTACTCATTGACTTGTATTGAATTGTAATTATTTTGAAACGAACCCATACTTCCTGGGAGATCAAGGGTTAAGGTTACAAGCGGTTCTAGAGGTCAAAAAGACAGTCTTTATACATTTTTTGACCTTATCTGGATCGTTTAATTTTGTTTTTATTTCTTTTTTATTATCTCAGAGCAATTCACACACGGCCACCTGATCCCAAAATAAGCATTTACTTTCGTGATCAGACAACTGATAAACATACATATACCTACATACACATTGTATAGATATTTTTATTACATGATTTTAAACTTTCATTATCGTGGACAGTAAACATTTTTAAAAACTTTTTAACGGGTTACTCACGATTATTGCTATATTTATTTCGACCCAGTTTCGTGGGTCATGTTCACGGCAAGATTGCGGTGGCGGGGTAAAACTCTTGACAGCTGACACTTGACAGACACTAATGACAAATGAGCCTGTCAACTTCACGTCTTATTTGTTTCCCGTCCGTAGGTAACATATCACTAACTAATCTTGGAATAATATCATACAGATTATTACACCCGGAACAAACATTCCTGCTCATTACAGAAAAGTTTGTTCTGGGTGGAAATCGAACCCCGACCTGTGGGCTTAGTAGTCAGTTTACTAACCACTACACAAACAGGCCATCCAAAAACTATAATAAGTATGATAACGTTTTATTTTTGTAAATATATAGTTTTTGACACTTCAAAGAAAGGCATATTAAATTTCGATAATCTCATACTCTACCTTTCACCGCGATGCAATCTTTCGTCGTAAAAGGAACTCCAAGGAATGGTTTCTCCTTTTGTAGCTGTTGCTCAGTCTTGGTTCCACTGCGGATAAGTTCATCGGCCTCGTGGGCTTCCTTCAATGCCAATTCAAAGCGATCTTCAACGAAGCAATTGAGAGCTGAGTTCACCTCTTTTATTCGTCTAATACACGCTTCCAATACTTCGACGCTCGTCGTCTGAAATGTTTTAAATTTGTATAAACACTTACACTCTGTGCAAATTCGATCTGAAATGTCTACCATACAAAATTTATAGGTTTTTAAGACGAATTTGCACCGAAATACTAGGTACCATCGCTTGTCAGTTGGGATTGTTATGAAGCGTTAACTTATTTCTGGTATAAAAACGATTCTGTACTAGTAACTATCTGCGTATTACTGTCAGAAATTAATATGTCATTTTATTTGTGAACTGATAAAAATTCTAAAGTATTCACGTCACTTCTAGACAGTGTAAACTGCATTTAAATCTGTGTAGCCATATGTAAGAAGTACACATAAACCGACAAATTTAAAAAAAATCTAAAAATCATCCTCAAATTCGCAAGGGACCGAAAGTTTTTCCCAAATATCTTCCATGTACAATATAGGCTATTTGACAAAATTTAAATATTTCTAAAAATTATAGCCATCCTATTGGATAATAGCATAAAAAAACATCTTTCACTTTTACGGTACTTTATGTTTATTTTTGCTAAGATTTGTGAAATAAATTTCTACAAATTGTTGGAATTTTATCTGTAACAGAAACGCTTGATTGGTTACAACTCTAGTGACGTTACATGTCTGTAAAATCGGACTCTTAGACATACTGATAAGAGAGTCATGACGTCACGTGCTAGGTGTTCGGTGCCATCATAAAAATATGCGTTTTTGGCGCGGTTTACAAAATTCTAACTTTGCGGTTGATTTTCAAATACAAATGTAGTTCTTTTTTCCCTTTTTATAACGTATAGAACCATACCATTCTGAATTCAGATTGTCGTCACCATCAATAGACTTTATCTTGATTGACAGACAATTAGCCGACAATATCAGATTTTGTATTGTCTTTAAAGTTCTAATACCTAACTGAACTAAAATCTAGCGAAGGTTTCTGCCACCTGCCATACTGAAACTATAATCGAGTAGGCTAAAATTTCGTAAATATTACATTGTTGCTTCATATTATTTGTAGCTCAGTACTGAACATACAATCGGACATATATTCGGGCATTATTGAATAGATTGTGATGAAAATTGGTATTGAAATATACTAAAACTTGAGAAAGTCCTTTTTTATCGCGAGGGTTTGTATGACACGAACTATTTTCTAAAATTCTTCTATGACACTTTGTATTAATGTACTTGATAAAAAATTAAAAATTTTCGTTTAACATTTTTCAAATAGGGTTGTTAAAGTAAAAAAAGGGGTTGTAAAAAGGGGGATGAAAACTATTCTAGAAGGATAAAGTTACTGGCAAAAGCTAGTAAGTTAGTAATGACAAGCCCTCTTATCTTACATGGAACATATTTGAAACTATAACTGGAGATTTTAGTAAGGTATGTCTGTGCCTTTCTGGACATTCATTTCAAACAACGGACGATCCGATATTGTATGAAGCTTACATTATTGTACTGTGTAAGCTTGGAGTAACATTTAATGCATTTTTTAAATTTTCATGCATAAAATATTGTTTATTTACTCAGTTTTGTAATCAAGGCTCTAATATTTGGTGTTGGCTGATACTAAAATATGGGTATTTTCAATGGAAATGTGCATATTTTTTTAGCTTTTTAACGGGTACTCACGATTATTGTTATTTATACCGATATTTCAAGCCAGTTGCATGGGTCATGGTCACGGCAAGACTGTAATCGTGAGTAACTCGTTAAAAAGTTTTAAAAATGTTTACTGTCCACGATAATGAAGTCACGAACATTGTTTCAGATCAATAAACACAACATATGTACATATATTCAGATGAACATTACAAATTTTAACTACAACTCTTGGATTTTTTCTTTACGAACAATTTGACTTAAAACTCGTGCTATTAATTAAAACCATAGAGAAGATAGGCTCTTATGCACACAGATAATCCATATTATTCATAACACTCAGTATTAATAAGACACACGTGGGATAAATTCTCGAATGATATTTACAAGTTGAGAAATGTTTAAAGAACGCCAAGATTATTATACGCAGTTTTGGCATCTAGATATTAATACGTGTTGCAAACAAAAACGTAAGTACCCCTTTTTGCGAAAAGACTAAGACGGAGGACAATGAAATTTTGCACGGTTAAATTTCCACGGAGAGGGAGTGCAGAATGCTACTATTTTATATAAAAACTAGAATCTGCCCTCGCTTCGCTTCGGAAGAACCAGTTACCACAAAAAATACCAGTTGTGACATATCTGTAACAGTTAGACATATGGTTTCGCGGACTTACTTGTAGAAATAGATGTCCTCTATAAAACTGTAGGGCACCACTTTATAGTAATATAATTCATTTCCGCAGCGTACGCGACATAATGGATTTTTTTGGTATTTTTTTACACGTTTGGTTACATTGTCGAAATTTTCACGCGGGTCCCTATATTTTCTCGTATTAAATATAGCCTATGTTCATCAGGGATAATGTAGGATTCTAATGGTAAACGATTTTTTTAAGTCAGTCCAGTAGTTTTGGAGCCTATTCAATTCAAACAAACAAACAATAAAATCTTTCTTCTTTATAATATGAGTATAGATGTATTAGAAATACTTTCAATTACGCT
The DNA here is from genome assembly GCA_018249125.1 of Asbolis capucinus. Taxonomy (NCBI): domain Eukaryota; kingdom Metazoa; phylum Arthropoda; class Insecta; order Lepidoptera; family Hesperiidae; genus Asbolis; species Asbolis capucinus. Next base: position 4,727 of record DWJZ01002565.1, read on the forward strand.
TGGCGATTTCAGTCGGCACTGTCGGTTGAAGACTTTTTTTATTTCTACTATTTTAGAAGGCTACTCACTCTTGTCTTGAAGACAATAATTCAAACAGTAGATACGATCTTTGTGCTCATACTCATCCACGTATAGTAACACTTGTTTTAATGTATTAAATTAATATGGAACTTCGTTCTAGTTAAGGTCCGGTATAAACCAGACGTCCTTGAAAATAATAATTTTATGTCAAAATCTCAGAAAGTCGGTAACAGAATAATAATTACGATGTAATTGGTACCTGTGTACAAGGAGGAAAAAATCTACAAGGATTTATGTATTTGTTATCGTCGCACGCTGCGATACCTTTACCTTGCGACCCACACAACCAATTTACACGATGCAAATTATCGTTGTGATCCATACACATGAAATGTGGCCCTCATATACGAAAAGGTTGCCGACCGGTGATCTATAAGAGTAAATAAGCATGTGCCCTATACAGAAATGTGAAATGCCAGTATGTTCAATGCAATTAATACAAGGAAAACTGCTTTGCATTTGGTCTTTAACCCTTTGCGTAACTGTACCTTCGGTAATGACTGCACTTGACCTCGTTTTGTTCAACTACGTCAGTTTCATGCTTTTTATTATTCAAGATATCGAGATTTAAAACAGGTATTATTTTATTAAACCGTTCATAGTCCGGCGGATTGTTTTGATTGTGAGATCGAAAATGTTAAGAAATAGCGGACGAGCTCGGTAGGATGGGTGCTTCGGAGGACACTTAAAGCAGTCGGTCGTTGTTATAGTTAGAGGCATGTCGGAGGCTTTATCCATCCTTACAATCGAAATTTTACATTACATTAACTTTATCCTCCGCTTACAATCGAAACAAGCCGCTGGATTATGAACGCTTTGAAAAAAATGGTAGTGTTTACTATTCACAGCGACTAGTTTACAAGTATAAAAATAGAAGTTTTACCTCGACTCCTGAAAGAAATCTGCGCTATATACAAATCCAAAGTTCACGGACATTTATGGCAACATTAGGAAACAGACTGGGGCCTTACCACCATTTTTTATCACAACATTATTATATCCTTACAACAGGGTTTCCTAACCTGGGATCCGCGGACCCCCGGGGGACTGGGGACTTGTCTCAGACAACATAAAAATTAAGCCGCGCCGTTGAACGTTTGATAGATACCTACATGAAACGAAAGAAAACCGCGTGGCGCACCACACTATAGATACCGGTAACTTCTTGAGCATTGAGCTAGACTGCGCAGTAAAGTGTTTGTCGCTATCTGTACCTACGTTTTGCACTTTGAACACTCCAACTGAGCAACATCGACCCAAATATTACGTCGTTAGTTTGGTCGAAAAACGGCACCATCAACCATCCCATTAAATTCAAAATAATTTATACAAGTAAAATATATTCATTGAACTTTTCTGCAAATAAAAGTATGTGAGCGAATTTTTTGTATTATTTATAGGGGTCCCCGAATCATTATAAAATAGCACTAGCGGTCCGCTCTAGAAAAAGGTTGGGTAACCCTGCCTTACAATATTATAGCGCTATCTCTTACTGTAATAGTAGTTCGGTAAGAGATAGCACTCTATATATCTCCAAAAATAGCGCTAGCTTCGTTTGGGTAAAAACCATTTATTAGAAATATTAAATGTTTCGGGTTGTATAGCATATTGTGTTACTCCTACACTATTGTTCATATAAACGAAAGAATGTTCAAAATTGGCCCAGTATTTTTTGTGTTTATCCATTACAAACAAACAAACATAACTAAAATACTTTTTGGTTTAGTCAGCCTATAATAATAGATAATCCTACTAATATTACAAATGGGAAAGTATTTGAAGTTGGATGGATATCTTTTCCTCTTCCACGCAACAGCTACTGAACGGATCTGAATGATATTTGGCACAAAGATAGATTATAGTCTGGAATAACACAAACACTATTTTTTAATCGAGAAAAATATCACGCGGGCAAAGCCATGGGAGTAGAGTAGTCTTTAATAGAAAAGTCTGATTTTCAATATATTTTTTCTTAAACAAAAAAGGATGTTTTAGCAAAAGCCGTTAGTATTATATCGTGACTTCGTGAGCAGGAATTATTTTGTTTCTGCTAAATAATAAATACGCTACACCTAATGAATAATAAAATGCACACTCATACCCAGATATAAATATTAAAAGTCATTAATTTTCAAGTGATAACAAGAATGTACTGCGTACGTGATACGGTATCGTGGAGTACCTCAACTCAACCTTTTTGATGGTCGGGCCAAATAGATGATACATTTTCTGCGGCCCACTAGCAATTCCTAGTAAATTACTCTCAGGACTGGCGTAATAAAAAAGTTCTAAAACATATTTGCGCGGGCCTGTGGTTGAGCAGCTTTGCTATAGGCCTCCTCGACTGATAAGAGACCTGTGCTAATTATTGGGTCATTAATGCACGGGGCATAAATGACCCAATAATTAGATAATTTCAGTATCACAAAAAGATTTTCGTTTAGCGCAAGTAGCGCGGGCCTGTGGTTGAGCAGCTTTGCTATGGGCCTCCTCGACTGATAAGAGACCTGTGCTAATTACTGGGTCATTAATGCCCCGTATTTCAGTATCACAAAAAGACTTTCGTTTCCAATATTTTACTCTATCACTTTCTCAGTGCTGAATACGTGTAACCATGATATACAGCTTTCTACTACGTTATCTCCGCAAGATACGCTCTCTCTAGAGCAGAGGTAGGCAACCCTTGGATCGCGGGCCACGTACGGCTCGTATGCCATTGCAGTGCAGCGACATAGGCCTTATTTACACGACGCATGCTGTCGTTTCTTATGATCCTCCCGATTACGACAAATGAAATGCCGCACCAATATTCTTATATATGGGCCCACATATAGGAAAAGGCTGTCAGCCTATGGGTCTAGAGTGGGAGCAGACAGACGGACGCACAAGGCGAAACACGAAACTAAAACTTGAATAGAATCCTAAAAAAATAATAATCTAAATTGCAAAGTACTCACGTGGTTTTTACATTAAATATGATAAATAGACAATCACAGAGATGTTGAATGTACTAAACAAATAAGATAAGATTAGTGGTATCATTAGATACGACTTACTATATTATTACTAGCTGTTTTAATTTCATAGATAAATAGTTTTAATCATTATTTAGGTATGGTTACCATCAACCTTCTTTGATTGAAACAATGGGTTCACCATTAACCCACTACTGAGCAGCACAAACTACACTAAAAATTAAAAAAACACTCCAAATCACTGAGGTCGATTTAGGCTTTTAGTGAGCCTTATATATGGCGCTGTTCCATGGCAGATTCTGTGGTCGTTCCGTCTCAAGATCATCGACAAAGCATAAGAACTTACAATTAAAACTGTAACGGCTTTAAGTGCCTTACGAAATACAGAAGCGCTCCATGTTTGCCACTAGCAGCTCCCTAGAGAGCCCTTTGTTGCTTAAGTCGGCCGATCACTCAAGAGCTACGCAAATCGCACTGCTTTAAGCGATTCAGTTACACGGTTCGGCGACCTTTTCTGAGGACCACAAATGTTATACATACTATACTCGTATTTGTGCGGGCCACATTTCACGACTTTCGCAACTATATTGATTGTTACTTTCATTTTAATATTGCATTAAAAATGACATGAATGAGTGTACAAAAATGATATCAGATAAGTCTGATATTTGTATAAGTACAATTAATGCTTTTTTTGTGGTTGTCCTTGACATTACCAGAGTATATTAAAACAGCAAGTCAACTTCGACCTCGAGACAGAATTGCCCACCCCGCAGGGTTGACAGCATTTATTTCACTAGTATCACACGTAATAGATGGGGAATAATACAGTACTATAAAAAAACACAGTCAAATTAAAGTTTTATAATTTTCCAAGTAGGTATATTCCAGGTCTAATATACTTCAATATATGTAGATTATTTATACCTGAATACCTTTAAATAAACCCGATATTATTACTATTTCCTATAGTTCCTTCCTAAATTATATCGATGTATACCCAGATCATCAAAATCAACAAAAATTTACACCCAAGACTCGAGTATAAACAATTATCTGCCAATTAAGTGGGAACGCCTGGCCAAATCGTAAACCCAGGAACCTATAATACATTCTATTAGTCACCTGGTCCATTAGTTTTCATTTAAGTAGGTAGTACTCATCTTTTTCTTCAGTAGGTTAAAGAAATATAAATCCGGGTTAGCTTTCCTACTTGAGGCATCCAAGAGCACTACAACACCTATTAACTGGTAATTTCTTAACTTATCGTAGTAACTTACACTTGTATGATATCTCACCAACCTAATAAAAACTATAATGCAATCCACAGAATAGAAAATTAATAAACATCGTGTTACGCGCAATTTAATTATAATTCGTGCGGTAACGACAATGGCATAGTCCCGAATAGAATTAATTTAAAGGTTTGAGCGACATAGTGTGCGACTGCTGCTAGCTACGCTGTGTGCGCACGTGCCGGCCCCCCGGCATGCACACAAACAAGCCTCTTGTATGAAGATAACCATTCTCCATATACTTCCGATATTACTTGATATTACCAATCCGTGATAATCACGCGGGCCGCACCGCAGTGGTATAAGGGCCACGGGTTGCCGACCGCTGACTAACAGTATCAACATTTTTAAACACACTTGAGCCGCTGAAAGCATTTTTAACCCTTTAATGTTATTTTATACTGGGTGTACCGATTTTGTTGATTATTTTTTTATTTGATATAAATCAGATATCGAGGAATATTAGACGAGTTTTTAACTTATCGTCAAAAACCTCGTCAAGTCTATGTTCTTTAGAGTCGATGTAATTTGTCGTTTTTTCAATGAATCAACTAACATTGTAGGAAATATCATCATAAGGAATATTGCAATTTATAACAATCTGCTGGATCTGGATCTATTGTCATGTGAGAATACAGGTCAAATTCTAGCACACCTCCGACAACTTTATGGGGAACTCTCAGATGTGAAGATTCCTCGCGTTGTTTTCCTTCACCGAAGTTATTGATAAATAATGTATATTTCACGGATAAATTTGGAATTAGAAGGGCGCATAGGATTCGAACTCGAGCCTTCCAGTTCAAGAAAGCTCTTATGTATCTCTCTATGTAATATTTGGTTACGCGTAGTGCCAAAGTTCATAAAAAGTATCCAAGTCACTCTCCAGACTATGTCCACATAAAAAATACGTCATTCCGTTTGTACGTGAAAAACGAAAAAAAAAACCAATAAACACAAATATAAACTTTCGCATCTTTACTATTAATAAAACTATTGGGGTCAAGTACATTAAGTATTTTTTGAAAATTCTAACTATTTATTGTCCGTCTGTTTGAGCTTAACGCAAAAACGACTTGACAAATTTAAATGAATCTTGGCATAGTCGTAGTTGAAAACCCGTGAATGCTTATAGTGGTATATAAGTCTTAACCCAGGAATCGCAGGTTTAGTTCCTACAGGATAACAGGTTAAAATTTGTATGCCGACTTTGAAACTGATCAACTCTTTTTCCGAAGTAAAGCGACGACAGTTTCTAGTTTATAATATTAGTATGGATTCTCAAACATTCTTACGTTACAAATTAATAATTCATTAATAGTTAATTAAATTAAGCAATAAAATATAAACAGGTCCTTCACAAACAAACCAACTTAAAATCGTTCGACGTTATAATCACGATAACAAACGAAAACCTGAACTAAAAGAAAAAACCACCGTTTGTCGCGTAAATATCAACCAAGAAAGGTGAGATCACGTTATTGTAGAAGTTTCTAGACTCAACATTTATTGCAGACTGAAAAACTAGTAGTTACTTATTATTACTATGTTAAATTATTATCCTTTATTATGTAAATAGGTATTTATCTAATTAATTTATTTGCTAATATACACAATTACAGATGGCCAAAATTAGTATTAAGACAGTAAGTATCTTATTATTAATGGTATGCAAATGTAGTTTTGATTTTAATTAAACGTATGTTATTATTATAAAAAGTTAATACAATCAACTATAAACTGATAATATAACTATAATTAATAATTTATTAGCATCTTAGTGATCAAGTTTCACTATTTACAAGTTTTTATTTAACTTGCAGTGTATGTTTGTAAATTAGTAAGTTAGTAAAATGCTTTGTTACGGGTCAAATATTGCAAGCTTAGTTAGACCCACTTCCTCTTACACTACAATAAGAAAATATCGTTCATTAGCATTACTTTTACTTAATATTATAAATGCGAAAGTAACTTCACGTGCTACGCTTTCACGTATAAACCACTGAACTGATTTTGGTGAAAATAGGCACAGAGATAGACAAAAGGTTCACAAAGAACTGCTACACGAAAAAAGATTTGAAAGAAGTAGGGAATCGATACAACTTTTGTTTGGAACTTCGTCATCGTCGAACTTATAACTTTGCATTCATGCACTAATTCAAATTCAAAAACAATAAATATGTTTTCTAGCGTTTTTGAAATTTCCACCTGTGTGAGGATGCAATACTTACCTTGGGAATGAAAACTGTTTTTCCTCATGTGAAGTCGCGGGATATTGGTTTATGATAAATAATAAATTAATCAAAATTCTGATTTAATTTAAACCGTTATTAAAGTTAGTCATCTGCTTATCATCCAATTAGTGACGTAATTTGTACATAGTAGGCCTAAGGTCCTACGGCTTTCTGTACAAACATTATGTCACAGCATTGGACTTATACGTCTTATAGCTTGCGCGCGCGACTTCGTGTGGAATAGTTACTTTGGGATAACCCGCGACTTCGTTTCTGTCATACATAATTTCTGTCATACGCTACGTGCGCTGCGTGCGGTTAAAGTTTCGCAATAGGAAAAAATCCCCCGATTTGAAACATTCTTCATTGGTGCTCCGCTGCTATTGGTCTTAGTGTGATGATATATAGCCTATAGCCCTCCTCAACAAATGGGCTATCTGACACTGAAAGAGTGTTTAAAATCGGACCAGTAGTTCCTGAGATTAGCACGTTCGAGCAAACAAACAAACTCTTCAGCTTTATAATATTATGTTTTTTTGTTTTTTTTTTCATCCAATATATATTATATTTTTTACACAATAACTTTGTAATGTTGTAAACACTTCAATAGATGACAATCTCACGATTTTCTTATAAGCTGCCACACGACTCGTTTTACAAAATAATATTTTGTCGTTACCACTTTTCAATGTCACTATACGCGAGATTTGTTTCACTAATATTGTAAATACGAAAGTTTGTCTGTGTGTTACCTTGTCATGTCTAAATTACTGAAACGATTTTGATGAAATGTAATACAAACGTAAAATAGAGGTTGCTATCAAATATAGGCTATGTTTATCCCGAAAAATGCTTGAAGAGGTTACAAAAGGGGATGAAATATTGTATGGAAGTCCGTATTGTACTTTTCTACTGATGAAAAATAAATAAATATTTTATGTACTCTAGCGTTTTTTAAATTTAATCTTTGCGAAGTAAGAAATAGGGGATATACACTATCCCCCACAGACGTAGTCGCGAGAAAATATAATATTATAAATGCGAAAATTTGTGACGGATGGATGGATATTTTTTACTCCTTCAAAAAACGACGGAACGGATCTGAATGAAATTTGGCACAGGCATAGATTACAGTCTGGAATGAACATAGGCTACTTCTTATCAACATACCTACCATGCGCGCGATGCCGCGGGCAGATACTACTAACTAATAAACGGATTTATTACCTTTTAAAATATTCATGTGTAGGTAGGCAGGCACATATGACACGTTAGTCAACAATAACGGAACATACGATATATTATTATATACCTCTGAACGTACCTAATCCGGTTCTTGTCAACCACATCATTATACAATGAATATATTGAAATCGAAGTTGTTTTGGGTGTAAATTAAATGAATCGAAGATTCATTTTAGTATATTGAATTTACTAGTCACGGTATAAGCGCCATCTGTGTTCTTGAAACAAACTTAGGACACAAATATTTGTTTATGATAGTAACAATAAATTAGCTCCCACTTTACAATTTTTTTTTACAATTTTTTGAAACATTTTACGTCTGCTTATAATTATAATCTGCACTTTGTGAGAGCGTGGTGCCTAAAGCAGGTTTCCGAGTAACCTGAATTACATAGTTGTTTGATATTGAGCTTAATGATGTTTTAACTAGGTGGCGCTGTTAACACATATACCAATATACCGATGAAAGTCGTTATACCAGGCACTCGTAACTCACAATGAATCAATACAAAATGCATTACCTATTCAGTATTAATATCTCTATTTCCGCTTGTCTGTTGTGTTGATAAATGCTAGCCTATCTGTTATTACATTCTATAATCTATAACTGTGACAAATTTCATGTGGATCCGTTTATTATTTTTTAATGTAAAATTAAAACAATAAGTAGTATAGTCTATAATATTAGGGCAAAGAGTAATATAAACTTACCTCTTTACTCCGTATCCTTCTCGCAACTTCCACAGCCGGCTGTTTCAAGATATCGTCGGTTATAGGCGGAATCTTTTTTCCCTCATTCCCATAATAAAAACTGAAGAAAAATCTTCCAATAGTCCCGACAATTACCCTGAGTACATGAAGTACTTTCAGCTTCAACGGGATAGTGCTTATCTGTGTAGTCATGTTTATTTTATTCTATAAATAGGTACATTAACTTTCGTGCGATTTCGGAGTACTAATTGAAGAATTGTCGCGATCACAACACAACACTCCACGACATCAACTCATTGAGTAATAAGAACACTGGAATACAATGCCGGCACGGTCAGAGTGAATGCGTCACCCTATATCGCCGTCTCACTCGCGCACTGGAATGGCCGCCGCGAGCATGCCGAATTGCCGGCAAGCTAGCACACTGCATACTGTACATCCCACGCGACAGATTATCTCCGGTGATAGGAAGCGGTGACTAATACATATGTTATCAATACTGAATGATCAAGTATATACTGTAAATAGTATATATTGCAATAAATGGAGGCGGTTATAGCCTAGTGGTTAAGAATTCGGCCTCCTACTCGGGTGTCCGGGATCGAATCTCAGGGCGCGAACTTTTGACTTTTTGGAGTTGTGAGCGTTTTAAGCATTTAAATGTCACTCGCTATAGTGAAGGAAAACATCGTGAGGAAACCTGCAAGCCGGGGAGTTTGCAAAACTCAAAGGTGTGTGAAGTCTGCCAATCCGCACTTGGCCAGCGTCGTTGACTATGGCCTTAACCTTCTCATTCAGAGAAGAGACCCGTGCTCAATAGTGGGCCGTGATGGGTTGAGATGATGATGATGAATGCAATAAATTTACAAACAATAATATTAGTCTAAGGTCTCAGAGCCTGGGTTCAAATCCTGTGCGCGCTTTTAGATTTCAAAGTTAAGTGCGAATTATATTTTAATTGTCACTTGCTTCGGTGTATCTGCACTGAGGTTCGTGGGGAAGAAGGGGAGTGGTAAAAAAGTTCTTGAGTGCTTTCGTGCTTCAGAGGGCACGTAAACTCTCAGTCCCGGTCGATTGTTAACTATACCATGCTAATTTTGATTAATCTAAAATAACCGAATGGTCTGCAAATTTATGTATTTTTTTCTAAATTGAGGAAACACGTACTGATATTATAATTAAAGTTAAGTATACATTCCTATTATCTTATTTCTATAAGCCATTTATTATAAAATTCCGCATAAAAAGGTATAAAAATTATATAATATACTAAGTATCCGAAGATACATAGTTATCCGATGCGCAGTTCGTACCCGTTACGTTGTAACCGTTGGTCATCTGAAGGAAAAATCGATCACGAGGAATTTGAATTTAGAATTGATGTGTCATTGTGACTCAGTTACCTACTTCCTACTAATATTATAAGTGCGAAAGGTTGTGAGGATGGATGGATGTTTGTTACACTTTCACGCAAAAACTACTGAACGGATCTAAATAAAAATTTTGCATAGAGATAGATAATAGTCTAGAATAAAACATAGCCAAATTTTTATCTACACCACGCGACGCCGCGGGTTGAAAATAGTAATATAACTTCAGTTTAACAGAGATTAGAGTCGTTAAGTACGTTAGAGATAATATTTTATGGCGTATGTAGGAACTTAATTGTACAGTGTATCGTTGACCCAATTATATGGAGACGTCTTCGCATCCATCATGTTTGTAGGGCAATCAATAAGGTAGCTTACTCAAAGAAAAGTTTGTACTATAAAAACATGAAAAAATGTTATGATACGAAATTGAAAAAATATGTTTTTAGACTAATTTCGTCGCGAATACTAAACATTTTAAATGCAAACAGGTACTCACGATCTGATTATTTTATACCGATATTTCGATCCAGTTGCATGGGTCACGGTCAAAGCAAGATTCAATTCAATTTGCCAGTCTTGCCGTGACCATGACCCATGCAACTGGGTCGAATAATCGGTATAATAATAAACAGATCGTGGGAACCCGCTTGCATTTTGAAAGAAAACACAAAAACGACGCATGCATTTTGAAAAAAACATTTGTATGTTCGATTTAATATCTAATTTCATCAACAGTATACTTTCAACAGTCATTACACTAACAGGAGTTGTCTACCGTCACAATTTTGTTTTAAAACTACCTACATTATCGCTTTTTTTTTCTTAAAAAGTATAGCTTTTGCGCCACGACCAAAGTTCATTATAATAACGTTACTTCTATCAAATTATGTTTGAAATGAAAACTATTTTGAAATAATACCTATTTATTTTGTCTTAGGAACCAAAAGGTCACTAAACGAAAGTCAAAAGTTTGTAATAGAAAGTCCATACATAAATAATAAATTAATAACAAAACATTTTTAGAAAATTATATAAAGTGGAAATTTAATTATGATTTTTTGTCTCCTTCGTTTTTGTGACATTGTATGTTTTTTTTTATTTAACTTGCAGTGTATGTTTGTATATTAGTTTCTTACGGGTCAAATCTTACAAGCCTAATTAGACCCACTTCAGTACACATAGTAGATGAAATTTTGCATAAAATTTCCATCGTGATGACAACACATTTATGTCAAGTATGACCTGATACTACGTTCAGGATTGGCTCCAGACAAGGGAACTCCTCAGCGGTTAACAATACAGTTATGAAATATGATGTGGTGTTTTCTTCTATAATTAAAACTTGTGTTTTTAATTATTTTAATAAACCTTGTTCTTCTATATACCAGAAGTATAAAAATCCGTATGTAAGTAAATATTTACTTAGATATTTTTTACGCCCAGACCTACAGATTAAACATGCCTGCAGATCACAGAAAAAGTGATCCTCGGGGGGATCGAACCCATGACCTTCGGCATATCAGTCAGGTTCACTAAACACTAGCACTAACTACCCAATGTTATTCATCGAATAATTATTTACCACTTATTTCTTTCTATTATAGTCTGGTTAAGTTAGACGAATATAAGCTCAAATTGAAGCTAAGCTTTGACTCAATTAAAAACTTTTCCTTTGAAAGTCATATTTTATTTGCTAAGCCTCGCCCTAATGTTTAGAAATAAGCTTTAACATAAATTAGCATTTTAAAACGCAAGGGAATAAATTAATGAAGTACATATATTAAATTTTAATTCGTTATGGTATTGTCTAGACGTAGGTACTTCAACTTGCGATTATTAAATTGTTCATTATTAAAAATACCGTCCAAGGGTCTGCACCCTGCAGCTGCCGATGTGCAAAGTAGATTTCCATAGTCATTAAGAAAAAAAAAGGAAACATATTAATTCAGTAGTAATGTAAGTACAAACGGAATGTCAAAATCAAATATTTTATTGCATAATAGGATTATCGAGCTCACTTAATGAAAGTCAGATTACATACACAATATTCATACATTCATGATAACGTTCCGATCCTAGGCCACTCGACGTGGCGCCATGCGAGCAGCGCGGGCTGCACCGGCGTTGTACCGGTTTGTTGGGATTGTTTTAAACTTACTGCCGGCCGCACCGAAGCAATCTTTATTAAAAAAACACGTCTAACACCTTTTACTCTGTGACAAACTTACGTAATTCGTTTTTAAAAGTTTAATACTTTTACTCTGTGATGAACGTATTTTTTTATAGTTATTGATTGTATATTTCAGTATGTATTTTTGGATTGTAATAAATAATTAAATAGAAATAATGAATATAAAAATACTGCAGCTTTTGAACACGATTGAAAATACATTACTTTATTGTGTAGTTAAAGCGGATTGACGAACATGAATACTTCACTATAAATCGCTAGGTCTTCTGAAACGACGTAATCCACTCCAGCAGCGTGGTGGAGTATGCTCTATACCTCCTTAGTTATGAGACGAAACCCGTGCGCACCAGTGGATAATAGGATATAACACAACGTTGAGCCCAACGTAAACTGAATGACAATAAAAAAATAATAGTCAACATTTAATAAGTAGATTCGGAGATATACGAGGACAAACATACATATGTAGATGTGTAAAATTTTGTATATTTCCTTGAATGGCCAATATACTACACCTATGTCAATTTTTTTATTTCTTATCGAATCGAAACCTCCTTTTATTGAAATCGATTCAAAATCGATATCATGAAAGGTGACAGCAATTTTGAACAAGAAGAAAATTTGACAGAATAAAATGACAGCGTTATCAAAAGGAAATTTACTTTGTAAGGAAAAGAAATTTATAACTGTTTTGATATTTTCTTAGTAACTTCAGAACGGATATTACCTATCTTGAGCATAAATATCACTTAACAGTGTTGTGCAAGTACTTGGATAGTATTTAAAATCAATGTGAAAAATCAAAATGAAGTAAAATTCAAAAAGTAACAAACCTCCGCAGACTTATTTTTTAAATAATTCAATATAGTATGTATAACGATGTGTGTAACGACGATAATAAACCGTTCATAGCCGGTGGCTTGTTTCGATTGTAACCGATCAAATAAGTTACGCAACAGCGAGCGCGGTCAGTACGAGGATGGGTGACCGCTAGTGGCAAAATATTCATGAATGTGCGCTTCGGACGGCACGTAAAGCCGTTGGCCCCGGATGTCATTAGACAGCAATCGTTAAGCCATGTCGGAGACGTTCGACACTTGGGTTGGCCACTAACTCCTCCACCACTCCGCATTGGAGCAGCATGGTGGAGTATGTGTAAGGCCTCCTCAGTAACACGTAAAAATCAACTTTTAAAGTATTGCTTTGATACGAAGATCGTTTATAAGATTTGTACGAGAAAAACGTATTACGTCGTCTTTTACGGTCCACCCATTTACTACTCAGCAGTATCCCATCACGCATATCCTTGTATTGTTATATTTAGACGTAAAAGGCCGAAAAGGTTTAACGGAAGGTATCCCGACGGACCTCCTGTGTTGGTGCGACCTAGGGTCGAGAGGAGGCAAATATTGTTTTGCTGCGCACAAGGCATGTGGAATAACAATTTAAAGAAGGATGACGTAATGATGTTATGATAGGGACTGAATTGGGGTCACGGAATTGTTTACGATTTGGGTGTTTACGGAATGGTATGAATTAGTAAACCGGGCCACAAATGTTATAAGGATAATGGTGTGTGCTAAATTTGTTGTGTCGTCCTCGGCAGGATAAAAAAAATGCTAAACTGCGTTGTGTAAATGGAGTCTGTGTAGCCGACTGCAATTGTATACGATATGCATGTGGCCCGCGGGCCACGCGTTGCCGACCCCTGACCTAGAATATACACTAGATGTAGCGCCTGATCTGTTTTATAGCGTAAATTTTGAAATAATTGATTTTATTTTTTTATTTTTAAAAAGAATCATTTAGACCTAGACTAGTATTATAAACCCGAAAATTTGTGAAGATGACCTGTTCCTTGTTCACGTAGAAACTACTGAACGGTTCTGAATGAAATTAGCCCCAAAGATAGATTGTAGTCTAGAATTACACATAGGCTACTTTTTATCGACGTACCTACCACGACCGAAGCCGCGGGCTGAAAATTATTTGTAATAATATAAATATTAATAATATAAATCTATATGTAGTACTTACCTTTTATTTTTTGTCGAGGGGGAAATCTTCACAAGATATCCGAATCTTGCGGTTTCGAGTTATGTGGGATTTCTACCCACTAAAACCCCCTGGGCAGCCGTTCGGCGCATATAGGGAGGCTTCGGGATCTCATATGAACGCACCGGTGCCTCCACTGGGTGATGATCATGCCATTTGTCGGCGTTGTCTTCCCGGAGTGGGATCGGCTCTCTCCCGATCCCGCTCAGCGGTCTCCTTCTTCACCATTACGGTCTCGCAGAAGGAGATCACAGCCT
>DWJZ01002566.1:0-19136 GCA_018249125.1 Asbolis capucinus
TGTTGGACACACTAACTTAGTAAATGCCTATTCACTCTTCTCTTGAAGACTCCCACATCGTACTTAGGTGGGAACACAGAGGCATAATAAAAGACGAAGAAAACCGTGTCGTTCGTACCGGCGGGATGTTCACGACATAAGGGTGGATAACTGCCGTACGCCGGGTTGTTCGATGGAGGAAAGAGGACGGAGGAATAACGTCGAACAAGTCCTGCGCGCACTCTCCAAAGTATACCTTATAGGAAAAACAACATATGTACGACGCAGAGGAAACCACAGGTGACCCTAGTGAAAACTAAATCAAACCTTAAACAATCTCTTAGTGATCTTGACAGCGTCCTGCAGCCCGAACAGGTCGCTCTGCCTCGCGTGCGCGCCGCCGTACTCCAGCGCCAGCACCGCCTCCCGCGCGCGCCCCTCCCCTGCGCGCGCCCGCAGCGACTCCACCAGCGACGGCAACGCGTTGCCGGCGTGCTTCTCGTACCGCAGCCCGTACAGGACCACCAGCTTCGCCACGTCCTCGTCGCGGACAGACTCGTCCGACAGCAGGGCTTTTAGACGCTGCGGAATTAAATATGTATATATTACTAATATTATCTGTGCCAAAGTTTGTGAGGATGGATGGATACTAAAAACTATACAAATAAGAAAAACTCTTGCACGCGAATAGGAAAAAAATTATAGGGAATTTGGGACGGATATAGATATGTGTATATATATTTTTAGCGTCAAGAGTGGAATTCAGTTAATAAAAATATATCATGATGATATTAATTTACTTAGAACCTACGGATAAACAACAAATCTCCATTTTACAAAAGCTCAATAAATAAGCTCAAAAATGTATAAGAATAGCAAAAATAACACTTACAGATTGCAACATCATGACCCATCACTCACCCATCGGTGTCCGACAAGCAAATGCCCCGAGAACCTTTTTTTTCGCGTCCAGACAAAGAGAAAGGACTACCCTCCGAAGATGCGCGGGAGGGAGGTGGTGAATGCTCATGCAGACCAGCACAGCTGGCTGTACTGGTTATGTGGGACTCACGATAACCTAGGTGCATACCTACTAAACACCACCTCAGAATGGCTTTGGCCGAATGGCCTCTAATCCTTCATCTGAGGCGATCCCGTTTGGAGAGATGGGGCGCAGCCCCGAGAACCCGAGCTCGGTCGCTTTTATAGGTTGTGCCGCATGACGTCACAAAAAGCAAAGTAAACAACTATGATTCCGCTATCTGATTTTATTTACGTCATTCCGTATTCAGTCAGTCATTCAGTCGTTACTCACAGTGTCACTACAAAACCTGGTGTCTCAGGTGCTTTTTATGAAGATACCGACCTGCAGGTGTTTCCCGTGGTCGCTCTGGCAGGCCAGCTCCTGCTCCAGCTCGGACACCTGCAGCAGTTGGTGCCGCGCCACGCGTGCCGACAGCTCCCCCACCACCGTCACGTGCTTCGTCACCGTGCCTGACATTTTCTGGCAAATCAGAGCACAATACTGATTCGAATCTGAATACATGAAAAAGCTAGAAATACATACATATATTCAGACTTACTATGGCTAAGATTGTATGACATAATCAAATTAAAGGCAGTGATAGCCTAATGGTTTGAAAATGTGTCTCTCGAAAGACAGGTCTTGAGTTCAAATCCTTCGCCCACCTCTAATTTTCAGTTATGTACATATTAGAAATTGATAATCACTTGCTACAGTGAAGAAAAAGATCATGAGGAAACTTGTATTCCTGAGAGTTTTCCATGAAATTCTCAAGTGTGGTCCACCTATCCGCACTTGGCCAGCATGGCAGACTATGGCCTGTACCCCGCACGTTGTGAGTGGAGACCTGAGCCCAGCAGGGGGACAATTAAGGGTTGCAACAAAATTAAAGCTTAAATGAATGATGTATCAATGGTGAATGAATGAAAAATGGATGGCGAATGAATGATATATGAATGGTGAATGAATAATAAATCAATGGCGAATAAATGAATGTATGATAAATGATAAATTAATGATTATGAATCAATGAATGATAAATGAGTGGTGAATAAATGATAAATAAATGGTCAATGACTAATAAATGAATGGTCAATGAATGATAAATGAATGGTCAATGAATGATAAATAAGTAGTGAGTAAATGATAAATAAATGAATCAAGGTAACCTTGAACAGTGGGTACTGCTCGACAAACTGCTTCATATCGGCAATGCTCTCCACCTGCTGCTGGCTCTTGGCCTTCCGCTGGAACTCGTCCATCAGCGACTTCATCGTCTGACCGATCTCACCGAAATTGGAGTACAGGTTCTGGAACCACAACATCAATAACTGTAAGTACGATAAGAGGCACCACTTACGAAACGATAAAGGCTCCTTCAGGATAGACAATTGCCACAGATACACCTGGAAATAAATGTACCGCATCCAGCTTCTCATGCATAAATTGCATTTCTTGTAATTATGTTCTATTTTATATATTATATCCGGGGGATGGTGTTATAATTGTTATCGTTTAATATAATTTCTATTATTGCTTTAGTTATTATTTAGTTTTAGTTAATGTGTAGTGTAAAATTTAGTTAAATCCTCGAATAAACGATTTTCTTTCTTTATTTCTTCTTTTCCAGTACCTTAGCGTAGAACTCGTCCTGCTCGGCGCTGAGCACGACTTCTCGGAAGTCCTTGGGTACGTCGGCCACGCCCTCCAGCGACACGCGGTTGTTGTTGATACTCAGCAGCTCGTGCACCATCGCCTGGTACGTCCACTGAGACACGGAGAAAAAATATATATTCCCTGATAATCGTATAAATGCGAATGCTAACTCTGTCTGTTTGTTTAGGTTAGGTAGGTTATGAAGTAGATCCATCCGTCCGTCCGCACGTCTGGGAGAAGCAAGGGCTGAGCTACCCCCGGGGAATTTACACCTAGTTGTCGAAAAAGTATATATTTTATATATATACAAAAATAAAATCCAACTTCATGGATCAGAAGCTACTACAGCTATGAAGACCATCAAGCCTTACCTGGTGCAGTAGTGGAGTAACAGGATCATCTCGTCTGTCCACAATGAGCAGCTGCGGCTGGGGCGTAGTCCCGTTGTACGGCACGTTATTGTCCAGCAGGAGAGCCTCCCGCCGTAGGAGGTCCCGCAAGCGCTCTGCAAGGCGCGCGCAGGGCTCCGACGAGGCCTCGTACCGGACCACTGCACGCCGCTTCAGGGACAGCAGTAGCGCTAAGAGGCCTTGCGAACAGCGCTGGAGATGGTTCTGGTTCCAGGATCGACCTGGAGCAACATTAATTTCAATACAAAAAATAACATGTTTGTCTCGTGTTTTTTTTTTTGGTTCATCGCGCATGATCACCAACTTCTAAGGTCAATTGGCTTTATGCTTAGTTTGAAACGGCAACTATCCGCGGGCGTAGGTTATGTTGTAATAACCAAATATTTCTTTGGTATATTTTTATGTTGAATAATTGATTAAGAAAATTTATTGGTTTATAATGAATATTCTAGCTCTCTAGCTGCGTATAATCTAGAGATCGACAATGAAAAAATGTTGAAGAAAATTAAAAAAATATATATTTAATATGAAGTCTTAAAAGTTTCTTATCCAACAAGAAGAAAAAATACGTTTTTGATATGCTCTATAATTTTTAATATAAGTACATACATAAAAAAAACAAATGAAGATCCGCATAATAATCTATATTAAGTTATTTTGATGTATGATCATTCTCCTACAAGTGCCCCCAACTCACCGTGCAGACAGCCCACAATATTGAATGAGAAGAGATGCCTATCAACAGCCAGGTAGTCTGCAAACACCTCCTGGACCTCTCGCACCACCTCCTGCTCATCGCACTCCGCTAGCGTCTTTATATCTGCCTTTGATATCACATTGCTGAAATCTTAAATAGTAATTCCATTAAAATATGAAGCCATTTTTGATTTTCAAAAATATTCTTAAAAGAGGTTTTTTAATGTGCACATTGAAAATACTTATACAGTATCTCTTTATAACGAAACTCGAGGGACTGAGCATTTTTTATCATTATAGACAATTTCTTTGTATATATAGTATATGTATGTATACGTACAAATAGGTGATGTATAAGTAAGCCTAATTACTAGTGTTTCAAAATCACTGTGTACTACCATTTAATTTTTGTAACTGTCCTTATTAGTCCAGGCATCTAAATTAATCATCATGGAGTAGGATGGACCTACATTGCCGATGTCCATGGGTGGTGGTGATCAAATACCATTACAGGACCCACCTAGCCAGTTTAAGGCATTAAAAATAGCCACATTGTACTCTAGCTACTGGCAAAGTTAATTTACAAATTAATTGATAATAAAAAGTACAATTAAAAACTTACATATGAAATAGACCCCATACTTGGGATTCCGTAGCTCTCTAGACAGAAGAGCGATATTCTCTGACGTGGGGCGCAGGAAAACAATGCATTTCATATGCTTCAGGTTGTCCCATTTAGCATGACTGTCTATTCTCTCAAACAAGTATACCTCCTTCTGCAGGATCTCCGACTGGCTGAAGACCATGCTGACAATACTTGTCTGTGAAACACATAGTTTTATCCTCAGAATAAGAGGGAATTGGCTTCTTCTAACTTATAGCACCTCTCAGATTGTGGTCATGAAATAAAAAACAATTCTTTGATATTGGTTATCTAGTCTGTATCTACCTGTCTGTGTTTGAAATTTTAAACTGTAGAAGAAGCAATTTGTCTGAGTTGTGCTGAAGTGCTATATTCATTGAATGTCAGATACTAACATAAACTGAGTGTCAAATTTACCATAATACTAGTGTAATATGTTTATTTAGAAATTTAATGTGTTCCCACAAATTTTTTCTTTAAAAACTGGTTTCCGCCCGCAACTTCATCTGCATGGACTTAAAAAAGGTTCAATTTTACAGTAAAATCCCCATTTATAACTACAAACAATGTGATAAATGAAGAACCACTCTACCGATTTTGTGTAAACTTCACATAAACTATCTACTAAATAGTCCGAACAAAGGCTAAACATTTAGTTTGGATAGGTGAGCTTGTTTTTGAGTTATAACTAGATAAGGGGTACAAAGATTTTGTTTTAGTGTTAATATATAAAAAATACATAAATACCTGTCATAAAGGATTGATGCCTAATGACATTGTCTACCAGCCATCCTGGTGTTAACGAGAGAAGTACAAAAAAGGGAAAAATCTTCTAAAAATATACAGTAGAGCTAGTACACAATATTAAGATTCATTATATAAATTTTTATAGGACAGGTATAATATTCTCAACAAAAGGAGCATAAGTATTTTTCAAAAAGGACCTCTGAGCTCAGGAGACGAAAAGGGGTGTATCGCACACTCCTGTGTCAACACTTTAGAATCTAGAACCGCTATACAAACATTGGCATGAGCAGCGGCTGGTGTTTAAACGTGGCGGCATTCAATGAAAACTTATCGATACATCTTGTACCCTTATCACTAAAAGATACAAAAACATGAATTCTAATACATACAGTATCTTTATCCATCAGAATAACTTTCATTCCTGGGCCACTTTCTTCCGTCATCTTCGTTATATACAACTTCACAGCCTGTATCACGTTCATCTTTATTTATGTCTCCAATATATTACAAAAACCTTGTCAATGTTTCCTCAATTTCAATTTCCTAAATTTTGTTTTCGATGTTTTCGTTCATTTACATTTTTCGTCAAGTGAATCTTATGACATTGTCATGTGACAAATCGACATAGCTGCCACTGTCAATGATAGCTTGGATATTGTCTATGTGTTAAAATATGAAATTAAATATCTTTATAGTCAGCTAATAATGAAATACTTACACAAATAACTAATAAATCACTCATCTGTTATTGTAATTTAAAATATAAGTATTGACTTGAATTATAGTCGGTAAAAATAAATAAATATTATAACAACATTTGGTACGATAACGTCCTTAACT
The DNA here is from genome assembly GCA_018249125.1 of Asbolis capucinus. NCBI lineage: Eukaryota > Metazoa > Arthropoda > Insecta > Lepidoptera > Hesperiidae > Asbolis > Asbolis capucinus. Next base: position 5,996 of record DWJZ01002566.1, read on the forward strand.
AAAGTTTGACGTTTATCGATGACGCAAATTAGTCAAATTACATCACTAGTTATCCCTCAATTTCCGAAAGGTCGCTCGGGTCAGTGGGGAGTTGCGCGGTGTTTGGATAATTATTGAATAAATTCCATTACAGATAATATAAAAAATGTTTTCCCGCGCTCTGAAGCCCGTCGCCACAGTTGCGGCTCAAAATGGGATTAAAAATTTCTCCACATCATCCCAGGTAACCTTCCATGCGTGATTTATCTGCTTGTAACCATATTTATTGGTGTAATATCCCATGAATTCGCGGTTACTTAAGATCTACCTTTATGAAATAACGTAGAATAGCCACAAAGAAATGTCTATACACGACAACTGTACTTTCAGAAAAACTTCAAAGTCGTGGTTGCTGGTGCCTCAGGAGGTATCGGCCAGCCACTGGCGCTGCTGCTGAAGCAAAACCCCCTGGTGACCCAGCTGGCGCTGTATGATATCGCTCCAGTGACCCCCGGCGTGGCCGTTGACCTCTCACACATGGACACTCCGGCCAAGGTCAGCGGCCACAAAGGTCCCGAGGAACTCCCCGCAGCCATTAAAGGTACCAGCGCAGTTAAAAATGAACCTTTAAAAACATTCCGGTTCTTACATAATCATTCATATCTACACCACATCTATAAGTAGTGTTGGCCAAGGTCACAGTAATCTTATTTTAGGTCAAGTGCAAAAATGTTTAAGTGATTTTTTTCTAGTTTGCTCCTTCTCAGTGACATAATCTTGTGTGCAAATTGTTATGTAAAATTGTTGTGTTGGAGGTTATGAAGATTATATTTAGTCTTTATTGGGATAAATATGCATATCCTAAGATCAATAGGCTGGTTAGATTGCATTTAACTAAACTGGATTTCTCAAGGAAACCAATATGAATAAATATTTCGGAATTGTTCAGAATAATTGGCATTGATTTTTACATAATTCTGCAACGGTACACATTTGTATTTAGTTAACAAAGATAGTGATTATTGCTTTTTCAAATTTACTATATTTTACATCTAATATTTGTTTCACTACACTTGACAATGTGTTTGAGTTAATAACCCTCCTTCCAACAAACAAACATCCTTCAATTTGCTACTATACCTAACATCGCTGAGATTTTCTGAACACTTAAACATGCAAACCACCTGATTACTACTTCATGCTATCAGTGACATATATACAGTGCAGGTGTTTTCAAGATAAATAGGCTTCTTCCAATTTAATGTGCTTTACCATTTAGGACTATGTCGCCACTTACCAGTAAGTGGGATTGTAGTCAAGCATTAACTTAAAATATCTGTATAGTTAGTGCAGTTTTAGAGAAGGGTAAGGAAATTGCAAATAACGAAATGCAACAACTGCAGTTTGTTCAAACAGTGCAGTGTTCACTAAATATATTTATGTTAGTAATGAAATGGTATGCAAAGGTTATATATACTGCCAATTACAATATTTGTAGTCAGCACATGTCAGATATTTGACACGTATGCTTTGTTTTTGCATGTTTTACTTGTGCAATCTAAAAAATAAACCTAATATAAAATAGATGTTTAGTTGTTATATTACTGCCCACCAAATTTACATAACTTCATTCAACATTATAAAACATTTTCTGTATTTATAAAATAATAACTTTCAAATGCAATTAAAATAATATTTAAATTCAATATGTAGTCACTCAATTTATTTCCACCCTCATCATTTATAAATTATTACGGTATATTACCTATTACATTGAATTATATGTTATAATTTTATTGAGGTAGATGTTACGATAAGGTTATTATTTTCTAGAAGATATTCTAGTATTGCCTTAATTATTATTACTATATTATTAACTTGACATAACATTATCCTTTATAATAATAAACTCCCTATAAAGCAGAAGTGAACACTACTTGGTTGGTGCTTGTTAAAACCCACATATTGTTCATTCAGTCCATAACTCTCTATAACGATAAAAATGCTCAGTTTCTGGAGTTTTGTTATAAAGAGTATAAACTGTATGTGATGTTACATATTGCTTTAACTAAATCACTAAATAATTTTTGTTATTCAAGATTTCGTTATAAGATTTATAACGGTTTTCAACTAAAGTTTCTAATTTGTTAACTTAAATAGACTATTTTCAAAATAAAGCTTGAAGCCATATTTTACTGTTATCAATTTTATTAAAATGTGTTCATTTACTCATATAACCTTCTGATACATTTCATCTGTAATGTTAATAGACCTTCCTTAATTTATAAAAGCTCAATGGTTTTCTGTACATGTCCCCTTGCATTGCATGCATGTCTGGACATCGTGGGCTCTTGGGCCATTATAAAAATAGACACATGTATATTCAATTTTGTTCAAAATATACAGTGTGTGCTTCGATAAAGTGCCCATAAGAAAATAGAGGACCTCTTGAGCAATATTATTTTCCAAGTCATAATTTATTTATTATTTTTATTTCGGTGCCAGGAGCGGATGTAGTGGTGATACCTGCGGGAGTCCCCCGCAAGCCGGGTATGACCCGCGATGACTTGTTCAACACCAACGCCTCAATTGTCCGGGACCTGGCTGTCTCCGTGGCCCAGAACTCCCCCAAGGCCATCATTGCAATCATCACCAACCCTGTCAACTCCATGGTGCCCATCGCATCTGAAGTGTTGAAGAAGGTGGGTACAAGGGTCTGCTAGATTCAAATAATTGGGTGATTCTGTGCTTTAGAGGGCACGTAAAGCCTTTGGTAGCGGTTGTTAAGAATGGCCTTTAGGATATAACTTTAGGCACTTGTAACATTGAAAGAAATAAAAACATAATTAGATTGCCAATTTATTCTATTCTTATTTTTGTTTACAGTTGTGCATGAAACCACGGAGAAGCTTCTGTCTTATATAACTTCTAATATCCAAGTGAAATAAATGAAAATGAATCATATAATTTTGATAATTGTGGCCAATCAACTCCATAGCTTAGGTGACGTTGATATTGCCTGTGAAGCAAGATTTTAGATTGTGCCAAAAATGTATGTGAGAGTTAAATGTTTATCCTCGGGTTGACAAGTGTAATTTTTGTATTGTGTTGCCTGTACCGTATGCAAAACAGAGAAACCCAGAGTTTTTGCCGTCCTATAGTACAATTTTGTCACTTCCTCCCCCACAGGCGGGAGTATACGACCCCAAACGCGTCCTCGGGGTAACGACCCTGGACGTGGTCCGAGCGGCCGCGTTCATCGGCGAGATCAACGGCGTCGACCCGCGCTCCGTCACCATCCCCGTGATCGGGGGTCACTCCGGGGTCACCATCATCCCGGTGCTCAGCCAGAGCCAGCCGGCGGTCAAGCTCAGCGACCAGGGCAAAATCAAGGCCCTCACCGAGAGGATACAGGAGGCTGGTACTGAGGTGAGTTGATTACTTTACTAAGAAGGGCGTTGAGGAGTTTCTTTCGCTGTTTCTTAACCTTAATAAAGCAACCTTGCGGTAAGCAAATTTTGACGTTCATTTCAATTTTCAACTCTCGTTTCGCATCATTATAGCTAAAGGTGATGAAATTCCTTAAGTTATTATTAATATAATAGTCAATATATTTTTTATTTCTTAAATGATTTATGTAAAAGAAAAATCACATGTTAATCCATGCAATAAATCAGTGAAAATCGTATTCCAATCGGATCAGGCGTTTTTGAGAAAAAATCTAAAAAATCATTGGTTTTGAAGTATGTATATCCTTTATTAGAAACAATCACAATATGAAACAACAGTATCTTCCATTTACTAAATTAATATATATTTGTATGATGTTCAGGTAGTGAAGGCGAAGGCCGGCGGGGGCTCGGCCACGCTGTCCATGGCGTACGCTGGCGCCCGCCTCACCAACTCCGTGCTCAGAGGACTTAAGGTAACACTTAGAACTACTATTGAACTGAACTTCCTGTATGTATACAAAACAATTGGAGTGTCTGTTTGTAATTAAAATAACCGGTTTTTCTTAAAATATATATGTACGAGTATGTGCATACGGTACATATATAATTTTTTTTTTTTTATTATTTATGTCTATTTGTTCCGGCTAATCTCTGGTAAGGCTGGACCGATTTTGACGGGACTTCCACTTGCAGATAGGTGATATAATAAGAAGTAATTACTTTTATTTTAGAATGATAAAATGAAGTAAATATATATAGATGTTTATATGTGAAACACAGAATGAATAAATTATCTTAAAATCTGTGAACTGAACAATAAATTATACTATGCATCTAGTTCTTGGTGGTTTACTATCGATATATTTTTTTTAATCCAATATCTACAAGTCTCTCCGTAGTATCCATCCTACTAATCCCTCGTGTACTGTCTGCAGGGAGAGTCCAACGTGGTGGAGTGCGCGTACATTAAATCTGACGTGACCGAGGCAGCCTACTTTGCCAACCCAGTGGTCCTCGGAAAGAACGGAGTTGAGAAGAACCTGGGCTTCGGCAAGCTCAATGAGTTCGAGCAGCAGCTGCTGAAGGCAGCCATCCCCGAGCTGCTGAAGAACATCAAGACTGGCGAGGAGTTTGCTAAGAAGTAGACTGGTGGTAACGGATTGGACCGGAGTGTTGGGACTTATATTGAAGGATTGATCTTCTGTGGGAGGAATGTTAACAGCTATCACCTTTGTATGGGATTATTGCGATGTGAAGATGGATGTTGAATAGCTTTGAAATTAATATTCATACACTGATAGGACACGTGACTCTACATCTGTCAAGATTTTAGTCATCCAGAATGTAACATGTTATTTATCTTCTATAACTAGGCTGTCCTATATAGCAGTTTAAACACTTTCAAGTGATTTACCATAAAGGTACACTTTCAAGAGAATTGTGATAAAACAAACATTTTTGAAGAAATAGTAATAAAGCGAAAACATTTCCAAGAAAGTTATCATAAAGTGCAAACACTTTCAAGTGAATTGTCATAAAGTGAATACACTAAAGTGCAATCACTTCAAACTAAAATGTGTCAAAGTGTAAAATGTGTATAAGCACTTCTAAGTGAATTATCAAAAGTCCCAACAAATTCCGGTCCCTAATAGATAATGGTAGAAAATGTTAAGTATAAACCGCAGTGAGAATGTTCAAATAATGTTAATTATTTTGTTTGTTTATGTAAAATTTTAAATTGTAATCCTGTTATATATATATTATTTGTTATGAACTCTTTTAATTATTTTTAACTGCATTTTAAGCATGAAGGATTCAAACGAACGATAGTTAACCAAAACACTTCTGCTGTGGGAGTTGTGTGGGTCATGAGCGTACTTGTATATAGCTGTCTTGATCAGTACCGTGTTGGTAATAAATGTTATTACTGATGTATTTGTTTTATTTAACCGTTACACAAAATATATTTACATGGTAGGATGTTGTTCTGTGTGTAACTGTCAGATGTTATATTTGAAAGTTTCTGTGGATGGATTTATTTATATCTTCAGTCCCACCGTAACAGGTTACAAACCCAAAGCGGTGGAGTGGCCTTAATTTAACTTATCTAAATACTTAACTAAACATACTATTATAACACAATAAATAGTGTACTACTTCTGCGACCTCACTCAAATTGCATGAGAATAACTCCATGAGTCTGGTTAATTATACCAAGTGCTCTGATAAGGCTAGCACATTTCTTGTAGACAGGGAACGCTTGCAGAGGAGTACACCGTCGTCTCCACACAGCGCTCCGGCACGCGAGGGCAAGAGCACCGAACAATCTTAACTTATGGGCTGTGCCTCGCATGAATCCTACCACATACCAGACCAGCGCGAATTCATGCCGCATCCTTAGCTCGTTATACCTAACCATTCCCAGTTGAACAGCGTAGGGTATATCAATTGATAAAACGCATGAACACCGTATAGTTTCATGTATAGAATCTTATGTATTTGTTCTGCACCCGCTCCAACACGGCCACATATTTAGCCTCATGAGGAAACATATGAATGCATTGTATTCCCGATGGTTCCATACCAGTGCGTCATACAGGACTTTGAGCGCTTTTGTTTGTGAAATTACGCGTTTGTCTCAGAACAAACCCCAGGTTCCTGTCAGCAGTTTGTTTGGATGGATGTACTCTTTCCCGCAAAATTTTCTAAACGGATACCCCCTCTTTTGTGTTTTGTAGGTCACATAAAGCTGTGAGTCACTGTTGTTATCGAAAAATTCGGTAGCCTTAAAGTTAATTTAATACGGATATAAAACAACAGAGAAAAAACAGATTACTTTTCATAAAAAAATACGCAAGCAATGCCGCGGGCGGAAACATGTCACTTAGTGTGGCTGATCATTTGATGTTTCACATCTAGTACGCCGTGCATTGTTATATTTTCGATATCCGATAGCCTTTCTGCAAGTGTAGATAAACTATCAGTTGACAATGATTTATTTATGAGAACGGTGTAGTGTGATAGACATTATGAACAAACACACATTTTTATATAGATTTAAAGTTACACACCACAGGATTATGTTCAGCGTAGGTATGGTATGGATAACACAAGTAAAATCTAACCATGATTCGAGATAAATTTTTGCCACATAAATATCTCCTTAGCCGGGATTAAAATCCGCTTCGCGTGTTGTATCGTCACAATTAACGGATTTATTGATTTAATTTTTTCAGTAAAGCTACACCTTAATACTAATGGGGAATGGTCTCACGCACCACAATAATTTGTTCAATTCTGTACGAAGTAAACAGATATCTTTACTACCTCATGGAAAGACGACATATCCTCTTGACGCCCTGTTCAGACCATACTGTACCACTTCCTTCGATACAAGGCACTGGGCTATGAGCGCTTCAGATTATTCGAAGCCTAATTCTAACTAATATTATGTGTGCGAAAGTAACACTGTCTGTAACTGTTCGCGCTGTACTACTTAGCTGATTTGATTTCACTTGGTACGGAGGCAGAAAATAAGTTAACAAAAAACAGGCTACTTTTTATCGTGAGGAACGCTCGAGGGGGTTGAAATATGTAATGTAAGTTTCGAGGGAAGTGTTTTATTTTTAATTATATAATTTAATATTTAAGAAGAACTGTTTGACTGAATCATTTGCACACACGTAGTCGCAGAAAAAAACCAATCTAATAAAGATGGTCTTCATTTGTAACATTCAGTCAAATTGTGGAGTTAAGAGAAGAGGGGATTGTAAGCATAATGGACGGTGATTGGTGATTTAAAAAATTCGCCACAACGTAAACTAGCTTTCGTCCGCGTGGTCGTGGTGGTCCAAATGAGGTCCTATACTACTATATGTGAATTACTTGCAATTACAAAGTTTTCTCAGTCCTATCTATTAAAAGGACGAATTTCCATACAAACATTCATCCCTTCTTTTAAGCCCTTCTACCCCATTTTTCACAATAAAAAGTAGACTTTGGTGTTCCTCAGGGCCATCTCCGTACTATCTCCTACTACCTCTATCTCCGTACCAAATTTCATCAAAATCCGTTCAGTCGTTTAGGCGTGAAAGCGTAACAGTCAGACGGACAATTATTTTCTATTTATAATATTGGTAGGGAGGTAGGGAATTGTAAGATTCAGTCAAATTGTGGAGTTAAGAGAGGTGGGAAAGCTCGTTAGCTGCTGTGTCTGATAGGAACTACAGTCGATATCTTAGGGGAAAAAACGTCTATATAAAAGTATTTAGGTACCAACGAAGTGATATCCTAGTGATTTGAATATTGATCTTTGAAACGGGAGGTCCTGTGTTCAAAGCCTGCGGCGTAGGTCTCTCATTTTTGAAGTTATGCGTATCAGACCTTGATTATTACTTGCTACGGCGAAGGAAAACATCTTGAGGAAATCTACACTCCTAAGAGTTCCCGTACACTCACACATGGCCATCTGACCCCAAACTAAACGTTAGCTTGTACTATGCTGATGAGACAACTGATAAACATACGCATATGGTTTTAAATACAAACTTATACAGATATTTGCACCCAGACACAGATCTAACATTCCTGTTTATCACAGAAAAGTTTGACCACGCTGGGAATCGAACCCACGTCCTTCGGTGTAGCAGTCACGTTCACTAACCATTAGGCCAACCGCCCTGTCAAAATAAAGTACTTAAAGGTGTGTGATGTCCAACCAACCAACCTGCACTTGGCCAGCGTGGTGTACTATGACTTTTACCCCTCACCTAGTGAGTGGAGACCCGAGCCCAGTAGTGGGACAGTAATGGGTTGGAATAATGAGGTACCAATGAATATTGCATTTTAGAAATATTTAAAACAAGTAATTAAGAAGGGTTAAAAGACAAAATTCAGCATAATATTATTGTACTTTTATCAATATCATACATGTTTCTTGAATGACACTCAATAATTAGTGACCAAAAACTCACAAAACAGAAAGCCGCGTTATAAAAATAGTATCTTTCATTGTTGTCATTCTCACTGTTTCATAGGCAGAAATAAATTACACATTTTATTGTATATGCGTAGATGCGACTTGTTTTCGAAAAACTCGATGTATATTTCCACCATCAGCAGCACAAGGTACGCGGAAAAGACTGTGACCCCGCGCCAGGTCCTATTCCGAGGGTCGCTGTAGCAGACTCTAGGGCTCCGCTCTGTCTCCATCACTTGCTATGTTTGACATAAGAAACCGCTGACATTCAATGTTTGACATAAACCAGTGACGTATATTTTGGCGGGAAACCAAAGTCAGTCTTATTAATAGACTCGTGATGTATTCGTCACATCTATCTTTATGTAGCTAAAAAATAATCTATACTAATATTATAAATTATTTTGTGTACTTGTCCGGAACGAAACGGAGCGACGGATCACATTTTTTTAATGTGTTGATATTTAACGGTCTGGAGAGACATACGAGTAGATTACATTTAAACAAGAATTGTACCGCGAGAGCGGACCCTAATATAATATAAATCAGATGAAATCCATAATTAATTCATGCATTAAGTGTAGACTTACTTTATTTTTGAGTCTACATGACGTACCTCACATCTTTTAAATGAAGAGTGCAATAACTACAAAACTCTATACAGAGATAGACTTCAGCGGTTTTTTAATCTTATGAGTTACATGTCAATGAGCACTCAGTTAGTAAACTCTGCACTCTTGAGTCGAAGACTACGCTAAAATGTGACGGGAACTCCTCCCAGTACACTCGGTCGGTGTACAAAGCCAAGACACGATGTAAATAAAACACAGCAGATATATTTTGTTGTTATTTATTGATTCGTCCTCCCAAAACTTTGTTTTCGCCTGATCGGACATACACGGATGACCTCCTTCCGTCTACTTACAGTACATTACAGTTTTATAAAGAAATCACAAGGTGGAGCCACCGCCGCGCGACAACTTTCAAAATAAATTTAATCAGTCGAGTTTACATATTCAAACATTTACAAACACCGCGCTACCGACCGCCGTCTCCGGGCATATGTACAGACAGACAGACAGACAGACGGAGAGACGCTCTAGTCTAGGTCGTGTTCATACAAACAGCGGGGCTATGATACAATGGAACTGCTGCAGTCGGTACCACGGTCGAACAGTTACGTCACAAAATGCAGGCGCGCGGCGACACACACAGACACACACGCACGCACGCACGCACGCACACGCACTCAGCTCATCAGTATTTATACCGCCCTAACTAAAACTGAAAAATCTCTATCGTTACATTAGTCTAACCTGTATAATTACAAATGCACAGTATGTATACATAATTACCATACACTTTTACAATATGTATAATTTGCCGTTTGCAATCCGTTGCCAGCCGTCGGCCGCCGCCGATCGTCGCCCGCGATCGATATCGATCGATGCTATATTTACAACACAATGACAATTCAACTACGCGTATACTACGAGGGACGACGGTGACCGACGGTGACCGACGATGACCGACGGCGACCGACGGTACCCCGCTATAACCTCTATACACAATGTACAACCTATATCTACGTAGCTAAGAATGGACGAAGTCGCGGTACCTACCGGTGTGTCGGAGCGATGGAAGACCGTGGCGCATCACTCCCCCAGTGCCACCCACCAAAACCAGTCAGCGTAAACTATTTTGGTCCTATATTTGCTGCGGTTCGTACGAGTTACATATCACACAGTATAACGTAGTCGTTGTAATACAGACAAACAGACAAACGGTCATGTTATAAAAAAATATAACTCGGCACTACCATTACAATAACATTCGGAAAACGAAAACCTTAAACGAATAAATAACGATATATTGATCACATTACCGACGAGCACCGTCGCTCGCCGTCGCTTACCTACATTACATTATACTATATTATAGAAGGAAGTGTAGAAATTTATACAAAAGTGTCGTAACGTCTACTCTATACAAACTGACGTAAAGCCAAAATGCTTCAATGGACAAGACAGGTCCGAACCGATCGATTCTTATAGTCTTCGAGTCACAAGCACTGTCCCCTGTAGGGCACGCACCCGTCAGCGGGGCACGCTGAAGCAGATGACGCTGGTGCGAGGGGCGGAGCCCTGGTCAGGTTCGCTCCCGGGCTCCCCGCTCCTCCGGTACCCGCGGTTGCTCGTGGGGGTGAGGATGGCCCGCAGCTGGTCGGGGGTGAGCGTGCGGCCGAGCAACGCCCGAAGGTGGCGGTGGGAGGGGGGCGCGGGGGCGCGGCGCTAGGAGGGCGCGGGCGGGGGCTTCGGCGCGGGGTGTCAGTCCTCGTCGGACAGCGGCTCATACTGCGCGGACATAAGCGGCGCGGGCTCAGCAGCGGGCGGCGCCGCGGGGGCTGCGCTGGAGGCCGCGGGCGCCGGCGCGGGTGCGGGCGCTGCGCCTGGATAAAATAATTATTACTTATTTCACAAAGTGAACTCATTCTAATTCAACAATATGGACTAAAGTCAAGTAGTCAAGCACTACAAAATACACAAATAATTAAGTACCAACCTGTATGCTCCAAACATTTCGATTTTTAGCCATATTGCATTGACATAAATTCCATTTTCATTTTAGACCAAAACTATTACAGGTTCTAAAGTGTTTTACTTAAAAAAAAAAACAAACTAAAAGTAGTTTACCATCAGTGGTGGTGACGTTGAGCGCCGAGTACGGGTACGCGTACGCAGTGGGGAAGGGGAGAGGCTTGGCGCGCTCGTCCGCGTCCGACCGCATCACCTCCACGATCCGGTTCGTCACGTAGTCGTACGCCGTCAGCACGCCGCCCACGCCCACGCCCACACCCACTCCCACCCCCACGCCGCTGTACCACCGGCCAGAGTTGTTGTTGTTACTGCTTCTGGGGAAACGTCACTATCGTTATAACATCGTGCAAGATCTTGAATTTGTTTATGTCTAACACTGTTATCTAATTTATTGTACGTCTACAGTTTTAAGAGCCCTATTTAAAAGAACATCATTGTTTGTATGAAAATATCCATAAATGAATTTGGTCCTTCGAGCTGCATATGAACCAACGACCTATGGTGTTGTAACAAACAAACATACTAAATATTCGTTTTAAGTACACAAAACTTATTTCGACGATGCGATTGACTATAATAACCACAATATATCTGTCCGACCGTACCTGGAATGATGCGTGTCGGGCGGACTGACGGGCTCGAGGTAGGGCGCGTGCTTGGGCGCGTCGCGGCGCCACTCCTCCCCCGCCGCGCCGCCGCCCCCGCCCGCGCCGCTGCCCCCACCCGCGCCGCCGTAGCCATCGCCGCCGCTCACGAACCTACTGGGAGGAAACCATTTTGCCATTATATCAAAACAATAATAAACTGTAACTATATATGTTCACCACTATGGCTGGCCAACTGCTGGGCTCGTTCTCCTCAATAATATGAGGGGCACACGCCAAAGCCCATCTCTGGTCGATTGATGGACCTCACACTGCTGTGACAACTAAAGTAAAGAAATCTCAGGAGTGCAGATTTCCTTTCAGGTTTTCCTTCACCAGCACCAAGTAATTAATTGGTAATAAGCACCTAGATTTCACCATCAATCCGCACTTGGCCAACGTGGTGGACTATGGCCTGTACTCTTCCTATTGAGAGTGGGCACCCGAGGCCAGTAGTGGGACAGTTACGGGTTCAAATGGTGATGACGTAGATTTAGATTATTATATTATATGTATGTATATTCATCACAAAATATAAAATCCCTTACTTATGATGTAGCATGGAAGTGGTGGGACTGCAGAAGTCCCTCGTGATAATCTTGGAGGCCAGGTCCCCCAGCTTCATGCTGGTGGTGTGCGCCGATACCGCCTGGGGGTCGTCGCTTAGGGGCCTGTCCATGGGTCTCTCCATGGGCCTCTCGGGAGGCCGCTCGGGAGGTCGCTCCGCGGGCGTGTGCCGGTCGCTTTGTGGCGGGGGACCAGCTTGGGCATCAGTTTCTCGTATTATCTGAAAATAATTAATCCTAAGTACATAATGTACACGAAAGTGTATTCTTTTTCAATCCGTAATACTATCTATAACACACATATGCTTTTTACACTACAGCATTGGTGAACAAGTTAAAAACGTACAAATTTGTAATGTGTCTCCTGTGATATTTTTAAAAATATGTTGATGAAAAACGCGTTATGAAAGTCTTATGCATTGATCATTACATGTTTGTATCATAATGCATTAAAAACAAAGAAGTTCCGTTAGTGACTATTGAATAACTTGTGATTATATTTTGAATATTTGCTTCTGTAAAAGAAACATGGTAAGGTTCATATATTCGAATTATCAAATTTTGATATTGAAATATATTACCGTCACATTGTTATTGCAACATACGAACACTGACAGATGAGATATGACACTAAATATGGCCTATGAAATGTTTCACCCAGCTAACGTGTTTCCAAGTTCCTGGGAACTGCACCCAGGCTGGCAACGCATTACTGACACCTGCTCCGTCACGTCTGCTCGTTTGCTTGCCTATAAAATAAAAACTTACCGGGAACCTGTCCGTAGTCTGGCTGATCTGGTGCGTGATGATGGCGTTGATGAGCGAGGCGGCGGTGAGGGTGCCGTCCACGGGCCGGCGTTCCCCCGCCGCGCCCGCAGCCCCCGCGCCGCCCGCGCCGCAGCCCCCCGCGGCGCCCGCCACCCCC